>JAOXOE010000405.1:42469690-42490792 GCA_028565055.1 Phoeniculus purpureus
AGGTGATCCTGCTGTTGCAGGCGGATTGGACTAGATGATCTTTTGAGGTCCCTCCCAATCCGTTATGATTCTGTGATCTAGAGCTGAACAGATGAAGATATGAGTGGTTTTGAAATTTTGTGGGATTGTGTGCTTAGCTGCCATGTGCCTTAGAACTTAATGGGAAGACAAATGAAATAAAGATAGAACTAAAGATAGAGAGTGATTTACATTAATTTACATTAAATATTTGTATATGTTAGCTTCAAAATAAGTAGGGATTTAGCTGAAGTGTGATCAGTTATGTTTTTATGAATGCTTCAGATGAAGATTTGTCCTAGACAGGCAAATTTCCAAACACAGAAATGGAGTTCTATAGAGTAAAAAAAATATCGTTAAAAAGATTATGGAATAGTTAATGCAATACTCAGGAAATATCTTCTTAAATTTTGATGGAAGATTACATAAAGATTAAAGAAAGCATTCCAACCGTAAGTTTAATAAAATATAAGATTAAGATCACAAAAATGGTCCCCATGAAATTATCTTGAAATACATCATGAACTATTTCATTATATTGCATACAATATTAATGACATTTTATTCCTCAGACGTTATATTATTCATGAAGTTTCATAGAAATATTATCAAAACGTCAAACAAATCATAAAGTAGTAATCACAGCCACAAAAAAATAAATTTAAAAAGACATGAAAGTCACTTTCCCGTACATAAAAAATGTCCTTTAAGAGTACACTTCTTAAACTCATATATAAAGAGTATACTTGGATTTTCAAAGGGCTTTTTGAAAACACTTCTCTTCAAAGGAAACTAAGTTGTCATGGGATAAAAAGGAAAGTCCTCCCATGGATTAACTACTGTTTAATGAATATGGAAAAGAGGTAGGAAATAATTACAGTTTTCACAGTGAAGGGAACTTGCCAACATAATCCCAAAGGACCTATGGTGAAACCTCTGTCTTTCAGTGTGTTCACAGGTAATCTAGAAAAGGAAATGGATAATGAAATGGCAAATGTTATTGATGATTCTAAACTAGCCAGAGTAGAAAGGGGAGGTTGACTATGAGACTGGGAGAAGAAGGTTGCAGTTTTAAGTGACTGGAAAATTAAAAACTGCATTAGAGCTTGATGGATGAAAAGCACTTAAGGGTAAAACAAAAAAACCCAAGAGCCCAAAGTATGAAGATCAGAGCTTTACTGATACTGAAAACAAATATCTTAGAGTGATTTGAGGTAGCGTTGAGAAAATATCACTTAATATGCAGTAATAAGTTAAAAAAGCAAACCAATATCTGGTTATTGGGAAAGATATGGAAAAAAGTATTAAGCCACTGTGTTGCTTCTTAGAGGTGGTCATTACTTGAATGCTCCTTTTCCTTACATCAAAACCCATGAAGTCAACTTGGAAAAGGTGCAGAAAAGAAAGCAGCAAATGACCAAATGCACATGGAATGCAGGATCTGTGTGAAACATCATCACTGGATGTGTTCCTGTGTGACTTGGTCTAGATGATCCTGCTGTGGCAGGGGGATTGGACTAGATGATATTTCAAGGTCCCTTCCTATCCCTAATGATTCTATGATTCTATGATCACTAGAAGGGTAAATTTTGAAATGGAGCAGCATTTCCACATGTGAATTTGGGGTACTGTCGGAGACAGATCCTACAAATGGAGGACTTCCATGTTGATCCTTAACTACATTGTGTTAATCAAGTAAGGATTTAAACTTAGCTGAAAATAGGGATAAACATCTTTGCAGAGTTATGCTTAGGAATTCCTCTGCATGTTTGTTTTGGTTTGTGTGGATGTTAAACTGCCACGATCAGTGAAAATTTCTATATAAATTACACGGTCGAATTTGCTGTTGTTTTAACATTACCTGGTGAAAAAATAGACTTGAAGCATCGCTACAAAACCTATAGATCCAACACTTGGTCTTTATGGAGCGAGTTTGCAGCGCTCTAATTTCTGCCATGTCTGTCCTATATAGTATTCACACAACGTTATGAAGAACGGATCAGCTTGCATAAAATCTCTGCACACCACAGTTTAGAATTCTTTGAACTTAGAGAAGGCAAAAGAAAGAATAATTGCTCAGCTGCTGTAAAATCAGTCTCAAGGCTACAATTATTTAAACAGTGATGCCCGTTAGCCATGCCTTCAGCTACCTAACAGAGCTGCTTTCCTCCTTTATATCAAGTGAACTTGCAAACGACTGAACATATTGGGTACAAAAATGTGTCTTTTTCCTTCTGAGTGAAGTTGTGGTCATGTTACCAATGAAAGACTGAGGTTGTGTGAAAACCTGCATGCACAGTGGAAGATCTACTCATTAGAAACAAAAGTGAAAGCAGAGTTTCAGTCTTTCAGTTCATTCTCCTATGTGTGACTTGGTCTAGGTGATCCTGCTGTGGCAGGGGGATTGGACTAGATGATCTTTCAAGGTCCCTCCCAATCTCTAATTCTCTGTGATCCTGTGATTCTGTATGTCTTTCATGCTGGGAAGCCCAGCACTGTGCACAGTAGCCCAGGTGTACCTCATCGGTATTTAGTGGTAGAGAAGCATCATCTTCCGTCACCTGCTGGCAAATCTCTGTCTAAAGTGAATTTCCCACCTATTTAAAATCTTTTGTGTTATTAATCAGGTTCCTTATGAATATAGAATTTTTAAGTGGTTCTGGAACATATTCTAGATGCACAAAAGCAACAAAAGCCCCTTGTTTTCTTTAAAAGAGAGGTTCTTGCTAAATGTCTATACCTAGCATCTAGACCTCTTAAAAATAAGTTTTATATGGTTTCTTCATTTGTTGCTCTCTTTTCTTCCATTCCCTTCCCAGTAAGTCTTACCTATTTTTGAAAAATTTATATTTGAAGAACAACTTTTCTTCTTCAGTATTAAAGAAGATAAACAGCCCAGTACTATATGAGATGATGGGAACATTATGAGACAGAACAGCAGAGTATGAGTCAACATGGTAACATATTTGGTTTATACACCTGAACTGAAATGAGTGCTGACATAACAAAGCAAAAGACCGATAAATTCCTGCCTCTCATATGCTATCATCTGTATTTATTTTGTATTCTGGTACTACATGGAATACTCACTGTGTGAAGTGCAGCACAAATGTGAGACAAAAGAGCACTCTGTGATCCCAGGTAACATAGATCATGTTAAACTGCAGCTTATTTGAAGGCTTGACTATTTTCCAGAGGGAGTTAAAAAATCTGTATTTATTAGGAGATTTCTTGTAATACTTGCAGAATATGTAAAATCTTCATGTATGCAAAATAACTTTGATCAAGTCCATAAATTCTCTTTATTGTGACGTCTTTTATAATTAGAGTTGGTGATTCAATGGCTGTTTTGACACAAAAGGCAGGTACTTCCAAGTCTTCATCAAATTTAAAGCTCAAGAAGGTAAAGTACTGTCATAATCATGTAGACTGACTTTTTTATGTCGACCAAATAAGGTCTCTCATGTCTGTGTTGAATTGAAACAAGTGACAACATCTTTGGAAATGTACTCTATACCATACAAACAACCTCAGAAATCTGGGCTCTAACTGAAGCTGTTAAAAACACATTTAGTAAAATTTACACAAACATGGCACTCCTTTTACACTCAGGGTAGATTTAATAAATCATCCCAGAATACCAATTTTTCTCTACAACTAAATTTTTGAAATACAAAATTAGGTGAAATGCATCTCTCAAAATACAAAACTTTAGGGTTTTGCCCTCTGCATCCATGGCAAGTTAATTCATAGAATTGTTTGGCTTATTGTGAATTCCCAAGGGTAACATGACTCCTGAGATAGGTCAGGTGGGATGGTTCTCTCATCAGTTCTCACTTAAATGCTCTGAAGATCACAGTTAGAATGTTTGTTTTTCTTTGTTATACATGACTACACTACTTAAAGCTTTCCAGGATGGCATTCCAACATGCAATTGTAACGTTCTTAATGGTTGGCCAGACATGGTGAAGAGTCAAGCTACTTTTTCATAGCCAAACAGTAATTTTCTGTAACCAAATGACTACCAGCTACTGTGAAGACCAGGAACTGGAGCCACAATTTGTTGCCATCTTGAAAAATCTCTTCCTTCCCAGCTGCCAGCCCACTGCGTGCAGATAATATCCTATGCAAAATAATACCACAATAATTTGCAGACTCCATACTGTCGCAGTCCCAACCTGACTACTACACATAATCCACCAGCAGACGACACCATATCTGTGTGAGGGAATACGTGCAATATGTGAAGTTAAAAAAGTCACTAAGCAGGTTAAATGTCCAACAAATGCATGAGTACAACCAGTTAGGCAGGAAGCACTACCAGGAAAAGAAGTGCAAAGGAATAGTTTGTGTTTACTTGATTAACTGTAAGAGAGGAGTGGGATGAAAGGGACAGAAGTATCTACAGTAGCCGTGGCACAGGATGGCTGTCAGGAGGAAGCTGTAGTACGACAAAGGAATCTCTTGAATTACTGCAGTATTTTTTGACAAACTTTTGCAGTTATTCCATTAAATCCATAGTCTAGTTTCTTGGTGAGTCATCAAGCTGAATACATAATATGAGATCTCTTGAATTTTGAGTTGCAGAGTAGTGTAGCAGGAGGTATGGTGCAGTTTGCAGAGGTGCTTTAATTAACCCCAAACTGTATCTTCCTGAGAAGATACTGAGAGGATACACCTTATCGTAACCACACATCATAGCTTTCAAAAGCCAAACCCATAATGTTCCTTGGCCAAAAACCTGAGTAATGATGTCACGAAATAAGATCTACTGGATAGCAGCAGAGATGTACAAAGTATCTCACCCTTTAGGTCCTATTTATAACAATGAGATATGTCATAATGAGCTGCTTTGGTAATTATGACAGAGAGAGACGGATTCTCCAAAGCAGGAAGACCCCATGAGACATTTAGGAAGACAGACGACATTTAGTGTACTGTGGTTTAAGTTTTTTAAATCATTTGAGATCTGAGCCATTGTATGCAGAACATGCTGCAGTAGAGTATCTGTCAAGCACAAGAACATTGTCACAATCTACCAATTTTAAAATGAGAAATGGAATGGCCTTCCTGGAAACTAGAGGAACAGGTAAGACAGATGGAATCTCAATATGTGCAGGAAATCATACTTATTCCTATTTTCTTTCAGAATTAGATTAAATCCTCACTTTGTCTTTAATAGTTCCTTCTGATTTCCTGCATTATTTCCACTTTCTTTAAAGTTTTAACTGCCTTTCAGTTCAATCTCCAGCATGTGCTGAATTGAAATAACCATAGAACAGATTCCGATTAAATTCTTGAGCTTAATCATAATGAATTAAATTTATCTGTTTGTTATCATCCTCATCAGGAACTTGACATGTCCTGCAGACTGATCTTGAATAAGCCAAATTGACTATGTCTTAAACCATGCATGTTTATGAAACTCACTTATCCAAGGGTAAATCTAGCACCTTGGAAGACAGTGTCTGTTTTGCAAGTGTCTTTGGACAGCCTTGAGAACATTAGCATTCAGTTGCATAACACATACAGCAATGCAGCCATATGTGTTGATATGCTGACATATCTTCGCATTGAAAAGACAATCTGTGTCTATCCTGACTGCAGCCTCTAACTCTTTGTCCTTTACTAAAGCATCATAGGATGATTCTGGCTGGAAGGAACCTAAAAAAAATCTTCAGTCCAATCTCCCATCCTCCTATCTACTGATACTGGAAGGCTGATACTAGGTCTTCTTAGACTATTGTCTTCTTCAGACAGAAGAAGACAACGGTTCAGGTAGAACAGTTCTGGAATTTAAATTCTTTCAATTTCTCTTCAAGGATCTTATTAATGTTAAAATTATCACAAATACTTGTGATAATCTGCCAAAGATATTTCTTCTTAGTTAATAGCAGATCCAGCTATACACCATTCCTGGCCCATTTAGAACCTGTGTTAGGATGCTGTCCTTAACTCCTCCCAGGAGGTTTCCTGATTGATCATGTCCTACTGTGTTGTATTTCCAACAGATGTCAGGGAGGAGAAGTCTTCCATGAAAATAGAGTTCTGTGATCTAGAGACCTTCTTGAGTTGTTTATAGAAGGCTTTTGATCCCAACCTACCAATTCTTAACCAAGCCACCAGTTGCCCACAGGAAGAGCTCCACAGAGGTACCATTCACATTGTCCTTGCGTGTCTTTCTTGAAGAGCTCGTTTACATCCATCAAAACATTTGTACAAGACATCCCGTTGCATCTCAGTCACTTGAGCAATATTGTAGCTCAGAGACCACAAGTAGGGTTCTAAGGCCTCCTTATTTCTAAGGCCCTGTGTCTTTCTGTACATACACTCAGGGAGGATCAGCTTATGCCCTCTTTTGTCTTTCTTGAGGTACCTCTTGTTCTAATCATCATCTAGAATATCAACTGCAACAATCAGCTTGGTATCATACTCAAACTTGATGTGAGTGTGCTTCACCTCACCATCCATGTCCCTGAATAATACCCATCTCAGTATGGGCCCTGAAGGAAGCCACTTGTCATTGTTCTTTATCCAGACACTGTGCTGCAATTCTTTGAGTGCACCTTTCTAGCCAATACTTTATCCACTGAGTGATTCACTTGTCAAATCAATGTGTCTCAATGTTAGACACAAAGGTGTGTGTGAATGGTGGAAAATACATCACACAAGTGCGAGTAGATTATGTCAGTTGCTTTTCTGTTATCCACCTGTGCTGCCACCAATTTTGTCAGGCATGATGCCTTAAATGAAGGAAGCCATGCTGGCTGTCTCAAATCACTTACCTGCTTTCTGTGTGCCTTAACATAGTTTCCAAGAGTAGATCCATGGAGGATCTGCTTCATGATCTTGCCAGGTATGGAGGTCAATGTTCATCCCACAACAGTGATACTGATTGTTCTGTAGTTCCCTGGGTCTTCCCTTTTTCCTATGAGTAACACCACTTGTGGTTTGGGTTGTGTTTCCCCTTTATCCACCACTGGTGACCTCACCCATCTGCCTCGACTTTTTAAATATGATGAAGCTTAGGAGCTTCACTTGCCATCCCTCAGGACCTCCAGATGTATCTCATCAGGTTCCATGGACTTGTGCATGTTCAGCTTCCTGAGATAGTCAGTCATGTTACCAGCGAGTCACAGAATAACAGAATGTTATAGGTTGGAAGGGACCTCAAAAGATCACCTAAGTCCAACCCCTCATACCAGAGCAGGGTAAGCCTACATCATCCGGTGTACCAGTCTCCTGTCCAAGTACAAGCCAGCCCCAACCCTGCTTATCTTCCAAGACAAGGGCAGGGTTTTTTCCAGAGTAGCATGGCTGTAGACCTAGGGTGGTGTGGCCGTAGACGTTAGACATGCATCCGTTTTGAAAGGTGATGAGAAAGCAAAGGAGGCACAAAATAGTAAGAAGTTATTTTAAAATCTTAAAACTATCTCACTGAGCGTAGTGCAACCTGTGCTTCTGCATATGATGGCTGCTTAACTGAGCTGTACTCTTTGTCCACGTTCAAATGACTGAGTAGAATGACATAGCTTCTGTTCGTTTTGTCGGGAGGTGAAAGAAAGTGTATTTGCATTTGGGGTTATATATAGATGTTAGAGACAGCTTAAAGCCATAAATTAGACTACACTTCAGACAATTTAAGCCAGGTGGATATGACCCTTCTCAAAGCATCTCATGTCTTTTTAATAAAGGGTAGCAGTTTCATTTGCATGTTAAACCTTTAGCTTTAACAGAGCTCATGATGAAAGCATCTTGGTATGCTCTTCTCTTCTTACAAGATGCAGGACACATTCATGACATTTCTTAACACTCAAAGGAATTAAATCAAACCTTATCCCAGTGGAAAGGGATTTAGGTATTACTGAAGTAGATTAGTGCAAAGCAGGGACGATTTGAAGAAATCATTTACAAAGAAAATAACAGATAGTGACATTAATTGCTAGGCTCTGTTCTACCTATTAAAACTTGAATGAGGCAACTTGACAGATGATTTTATAATGATACACATGGAATTTTTCTGGTGATGGTTTTATTTCTAATACAGTCAGTATCTTATTGGCCTCATTTGGTTTGAACCTTTGCAATGTACGACACGATATCCCAGATCAGATAATGAGATCCACCACAGTGATGTCTTATGACCTTATGATTCATAAGAATGCAAGAGAATATAAAAATTAGCATTAACAGTGATGTAATGTCAGCCCAATCACGTCACAGGCAAAATAATTCCTACCTCTTGTGGCTGGAGCATGAGAAATGTTCTGCTTGTGTTACCTATGATAGAATAAAACACTAGCACACTGGCAGCGTGCTGATGTAAAAGTCAGATGTGCCAATGAGCATCCTGTTGTTATGCTGTCCATCTTTCCGATCTTCTGATCATCTTGTCCAGTACTTTGAATATCAGGTCTTTAGAGATGTTATTAACTGAATGTAATAGGAAAGGATTATATTTAATAACACAGGTTATCTTTCTCAGTTTTATGTTCTTTCTTTGGTGGTTCACAGGACAGTTTTGAGATTTATTTTATGGTCTTTCTGATTAATCACAGAATCATAGAATGGCTAGGGTTGGAAGGGACCTTAAAGATCATCTAGTTCCCATCCCACTGTATAGGTAGGGACACCTTCACTAGATCAGGTTACTCAGGGCCCCATACAACCAGGCCTTGAAAACTTTCAAGGACAGGGTGGCCACAACTACCTTGGGCAACCTGTTGCAGTGTCTCAACACCCTCACAGGAAAGAATTTGTTCCTAATGTCTAGCCTAAATCTTCCCCCTCCAAGTCTGTAACCCTTTCCCCTTGTCCTCTCAACATGCACCCATGTAAAAAGCCCTACCTCAGCTTTCTTGTAGGCCCCCTTCAGATATTGGGAAGCTGCTATAAAGTCCTGTGAGACACCTGTTTTCCAGGCTAAACAACCCCAGCTTGCTCAGCTCACTGGGGAGGTGCTCCAGCCCTCTGACCATTTCAGTTGCTCTCCTCTGGACATGTTCCTGGAGCCCTAAGTTCTTCTTACGTTGGGGACTCCAGAGCTGGACACAGTACTTCTGGTGGGGGTCTCACAAGTGCAGAGTAGAGGGGGGAAGCACCTGCTTTGACTGACTGTCAAGGCTTCTTTTGCTGCAGCCCAGGACACGGCTGGCTTTCTGGGCTGTGAGCGCACACTGGCGGCTCTTGTTAAACTGGTCCACCACCACCCCCAAGTCCTTCTCCTCAGGTCTTTCTCCTCCCAGTCTGTATTTGTGCATCGGATTGCCTCAGCCCAGGTGCATAATCTTGCACTTGCTCTTGTTGAACTTCATGCAGTTTGCACAAGCCCACTTCCGAAGCCTGGCAAGGTGTCTCTGGATGACCTCCCTTCCCTCCAGTGTGTCAACTTCACCACGTGGCTTGGTGTCGTCAGCAAAGTTACTGAGAGTGCATTTTACTCTGAACTTGCCCATAAGGAGAATTTTTTCCCCTGCCAAAGCAGCTATAGTATGAAAAAATGGGATGTCAGGAAAGGAACGTGTAGAATAAATAATGTAAAAATTCTAGTCTTAGTTCCGAGGTTTCTTTAGGAACGTGACCAAAGTTCCTTTGAGGTCAACTGTAGTGAACGTAAAGCATGAACTTGAAATAGTAGCTTTGTCTTCCAAACAGTGACAGCCTCCATTGAAGAGTATTGAGCTCACATCAACACAACGCATGGACTGTCCCACAACCTAATGCACAGATTGCCCCCCTCTTCCTCAGAAGCCGTTAGAAATATTTCAATTAAAGTTTTTTGCTTAAAATACCATGAAGCCCTGAAATGAACATAGAGGAAAAACACACAGGAAAAGTGTATTTAAAATAAACCTAAAACTCGGATGTAATTAAACATTGAAATGATAATAAGAGTTCTGATACTGACACTGTTCCATATGAAGCTATTTTGATATTAAAATATGGCAACACAAATGTTGTTTATCAGGAAGAGTTTTTTAGCAATGATACGAGGAGATGTTTGCTACTCATTTTATTTCCTGTCCAAAATGCTTTTAAAGATATGGGATAGAAATTTAATGGGTTGTGGAGGAGTGAGGGAAAATAATTTATCTGGTATTCAAATTGTAAAATATTTATGTTTGCTCACTTTTTTTCCCAATTTTATATTATTCATCTTTAAGTTGTTTATTTTCACAATGGAGCTTTTAATGCTGCAGAAACACGGAGCTGGAAATGATCCACAGCCAGACTTAACAGTTTTGAGGCTTATCCATTTGCTTGTGCTCTTGCTTCCCCAAAACATATCTGAAAATATCAGCTGGCCTCTATGCAGGGAGGATTATACATGAAGAGTTTCTTAAGGATACAGTTCATTTGATTAGAAAAAACCCAACCAAACAAAACAAGGAAAGCCTAACCTAGAACCAGGACCTCAAAAGCTGAGTAGCCAACTGGCCTGCACAATCTTGGCAGTCACAGGCACAGAAGCTCCTCTTTCTGGGGTTCTTGCAGCTATATTTTAACAACTTAGAGAGACAGACCTAAATAATAAATATTAAAGAACTTTATCTCAAACTTGAGCAGGCGTGACCCGTGTAGTGGAAAATAACTTTATCAGAGTTCCTAACACCATGAGGTCTCTCTTGCCTGTGCCCTCAGTGAAGAGGTTTCAAAAGCAGGCACAGTGAGATTATTCAGTCAAAAGAAATTGCACTGTACTCAGAATTTATGCTGCTCGGATTTTCTGCCTGCAGTGGGCTTTGTCTTAGTGAACTTACCTGGATATAGAATATTACGCTTGAAGGTAGTTCATACACACATGATACTACATGACACTGAACTAATGAAAAATGCAAATTTGTCTCCACTCTACCACAGAGAAAAGATTCACTAAGGGAAAAGTGATGTGAATTCAGTTTCAGTGTCTCATCTCCAGCAAGTTCACAAGTGCACTCCCTCAGACACATTGTGCTCTCTGCTTCCCTAGAGCACTGTATGCTAGCAGGTAGTCCCAATGTATTTCTGTCCATCCCCAACTCAGATCATCTTACCAGTGTCAGTTCCTCATATTCACTTGTTGTTTCTGAGATAGTTCTCACGAAAACTCGATAAGAGCACTACTGTACTATAATGTGGAAGGAGAAATTGAATTATCTTGCTTCTCCCTCAGCTCCTCTGTCATTTTTCCAGGCAGTCCCATGTAGATTTCCTGACCACATGGACCTTGTTAAAATGGCACCAGATCCCTGGGTTTAGGCACCTGTGCCAGTCTCTGAATCTCCTCCTTTGGCAGTCACTCATGACAAGTGTGTCCTAATCAGGAAAGAGAAGGCACTAGGCAAGTAGTGTTCAGGATGGTGTTGAGTAAGATTTACAAGCCTCTCTTAAAATGTACTTGGCAGTTATCTACAGTTCAAGAACTGAAAAATGTGTTCAAGAAAAATCTTGTGAGAGAACATTTGAAGTTCAAGAGGTAATCATTACATGCAGCAGTTTGGGAGTTAACTAGACATAGCGTTGTTGGAAACGCGGACTTCCTTTTGAATTGCTTCCACACTCTCTGGATTTCTGCACTAATTACATAAAGTATGGTTAGTTCTGTCACCACCTGTAGTGCACTAATTTAATTTTGGTCCCATCCCAGCACCCATCTGCTCGTAAACGCTGGTTACAACAGACTGAAGGCTTCCCTGTGGCGGGAAGGTCAGGTGTACACATGAGTGTGTTACAGGAGATGCAAACTGCCTGAGAGCAAGATTTGTCTGTGCTGGGATGACATGGGCACTCTGCGTTCTCTGAGTGAGTACAAGCTTCCAAATGGATAGCGTGTGGCTTAGTGGCACGTATACTCACAAATAAGGTTCTAGTAAACCAAACGAAAAGCTGTTGCAAGGCACCTAAAAGAAATCTTGATAAGGTATGGTGCGTGAAAATGAATTACTTGCACAAAACCCACTTATGTGTGAATTACGATGTTGAAGTACAAGTCAGGTTTTTGTTCTGAAAGAATGAAATGAAGTGTGTAAGAAGTGCTTTAAGGACTCTCTATACTTCTGCAAGAGATTCACTCCCAGATAAGATACAGTTTTCAGTCACTGTTCTGTGAGACACTACACAACCACAACAACAAAAAGACATAAAGAAGAAAAGACAAGACCCCATAAGAAAGGTCCCTGCTATTAATACAAAAATGAGAAACATGGTCTGAAATGCACTTCATATTCAACAGCAGATAAGATAAAATTAAAAACACTGAACAAAGCCAGGGATGAAAATACAGAGACTGAAACTCACCCTGAAAAAACCCACTCGTTTTATTTGGCAGTAAAGCCCTACCGAGCAGGAGCTTTAACTTTCTCTTAAACACGTAAGAAAAAGACCCCTAAAATCACAGCTATAAGCAGACTACCATATCAGTATGCACACAATGTTTGGGTTTATGTGTTTCTTATGTAAATGTGATTCCAGCTTCATAAACAAAACTGTAATCTTTCCCATTTTTTTCAATAAACCCATTTACTTTGCACTTTAAGCTTACACAGTGCTTCGAGTGGAGTCAGGTGCTCTCAGCACTTCTGCTAAAGATTTCAAATAAGTCAGCATAGAGAGACAGTCACTCCCTGGCTTATCTTCATATCGTAAGAATGGAGGTATTTTTCACATTAAAATGAAAGGATTGACTTGCCTGTGCCTTGTGGCAAGCATGAAAAGAAAGACAAAGACACCGCCAGGCATGAGCTATGTCATTTTGGCAATGGGCAAACCCATAATGCTTAGACAGAGTGTCTCTGGGAAGATGCGCAAGGGAGATTGAAGTAGGAATGCAAATGACCCATATAGGGCAAAGAAAAGTGCCATCCGTGTTTCAGAGTTGTCACTTTTGATACTTGCAGACTAAGTTTGCCCAGATACCTGGAGAGCTTAGAGTTTTACTGTTTGAATTTTGAGATCCAAGCATCCTTAACCTCCTGCAAAGCTATGAGCATTTCAGAATCAATTTCCCAAATGATAACATTATTTTATGACTCAGTTTGATAGGTTTAAATTAACGTTGCCCATGTTTTATCTGTCAGCTTCCACTGATGTGCTTTCAGCGCCATGAATTCCAGCATTAGCATTCGGTATCCAATCCCGTCTGCAAGAAGCATATTTGACCTGTATATTTCTTCCTCTTCACTAAAAAGCTGAGCACACACATATCCCTTGACACCATTAAAATATCTAAATGCTAAGAAAATTCAGCTCAGTTAGTACTGTATTTTGTGAATAAGAGGTGAGGTCCTTTTCTGCGTTTGTTTGTTTGTTTGTTTAAAGAAGCATTGTGTTCGAAGGAATGGATCATGAAATCCCAGGAAGATATAATAGGATTTGTGTCTTGGGTTTAAAAGTTGACCTCATTGAATTAAAGCAAGTTTCCAAACTTAGCATGTGGAAAAGTGGCAAAACACTGGTGCATAGCAAGCTATTCAAGGTTTTTATGTAGGATCCTTGAGTTGTTTCACTGTACCTTATAGAGACTTTCCAAAACCTGAAAGGCTGGGGAAGAACTGTTCTCAAGGGCATGGAATGATAGGATATGGGGCAATGGTTTTAAAGTATAAAATGGTAGATTTACTCTGGACCTTAGGAAAAAGTTCTTTAATCTGAGGGTGAGAGATCACTGGAACCTGTTGCCTAGAGACATGGTGGAGACCCCATCCCTGGAGACAATCTAAAGTAGGCTTGATGGGACTCTAAGCAATCTACTTAGAGATGTCCCTCCTTATTGTAGAGGGGTTGGACTAGATTTCAACCCATTACATTCTGTGATTCTATGACCTCTCAAGCTTCTGAAGCTCAGGGCAGGGACTAGTGAGACTACATATGGTATGTCCAGTTCTGGGCCCCTCAGTTCAAGAAGGACATGGAGTTGCTGGAGGGAGTCCAGCATAGAGCAGTGAGGATGATGAAGGAAGTGGAGCACCTCCCTTATGAGGAAAGGGTGAGGGAGCTGGGTCTCTTTAGCTTGGAGAAGAGGAGACTGAAGAGTGACTCCATTAATGTCCACAAATATGTGAAGGATGGGTGTCAGGAGGATGGAGCCAGGCTCTTCTCAATGTCATCTAGTGATAGGACGAGGGGCAATGGGTGTCAGCTGGAACACTGGAGGTTCCATATAAATATCAGAAGGAATTTCTTCACAGTGAGGGTGATGGAGCACTGTAAGGGGCTGCCCAGGGCTGGTTGTGGAGTCTCCTTCTCTGGAGACATTTAAAAGCACCTGGAGATGTTCCTGTGCAACTTGGTCTAGGTGATCCTGCTCTGGCAGGGGGATTGGATTAGATAATCTTTTGAGGTCTCTTCCAATCCCTGAAGTTCAGTGATTCTGTGTGATTCTGTGAATGCACTTGATGACATCCGTAAGGCCCACAGGGGTGGATAATAGAAATCCTAAACTTGTACATATTAAATCAGAGAGCACAGAGCAGTAGTGCACCTCAGTGGAAGGGAAGGGGACACCCCCTGCCCTTCAAAGCGTGTTTTGTTTTCCTGAAATGCAGGCTGGTACCTGCAGGGCCTCATGACTGGGGTGGATGTCAGGTTCCTGATTCACAATGGTCTTTTCCCATGAGGGTGTTAGAGCAGTGATGAGGATGGGAAAAACTCAAGACAGGAAGCAGCTCTCCACTCAGTTGTTCAATGCTCTTAATTCTGTGAGCTGGACTGCTGTAGCTTTTGGTTTATCCTGTCAAACCTTTATTGGCAGAGGGCAGAGATTTTGAGTGGAAAGAGCTGCAGTGTTACTTCTCTTACTTTTCTATTTCCACATATTCACATTAGCGTTCCATCTCCTAGCCAGCAGCTGCTCAAACATGCTTTTGGGGCTTCCATGAAGACCATCCCCAGGAACCCACACTGCATGCCCTGGTCCACTGTGCTTATCCTGAATGATTATCTGAGGAACACTCACCAGAAAATCTTGGACTTCAGGCAAAACGCCGTTCCAAAAGCATGGCCAGTTGTTTCCAAGATTTTCTCAACAAACATTTTGTTGTACCAACTCCTCTACCAAGAAGATGGTGACTCCCTTTTCACAAGGAGTCACATGGAAAAGACAAGGGGTGATGGGGATAAATTACTCCTGGGGACCTTCTAATGTGAACCCAGAAGAAAATTCTTTCCCATGAGAACAATTAACCACTGGAATCATCTCCCAGGGGAAGGGGTCAATTGCCCTTCAAATTGGACAGTTTGAAGACCCAGCTTGACAGGATGCTGGGACATCTAATTTAAACCGTATTTTTAGCTTGATAGGTTGGACTAGATTACCCTTGAGATCCCTTCCAACCTGATTCTGTGAATCTATGAGTTTCTAGGAAAGGCTGTCATTCTGACATGTTCTTCCAGCCAACATATTTGCCTTCCTTGTACACTCTACATTTCGTTTCTCTGCAGCTGGGCAGTTATCACAACAGTTCTCGGCACAGGTAACCAGGCTGAACATCGGGTAGCCGACATTTTCTGAGTTGTGCTGGCTATCCTGGTGTGAGTCAGGCCCCAGCATATTCAGATAGTCAGAAATGGGTTTGAACCAACCAGTTGGTTTTAACGGACGATTGAGGCTCAGCTTTTAATTTCCATTCTCTGCGGGTCACGGCAACAAGGTGTGTAGCACCTGCTCAGGCCATTCTCATAGATCTTCCATAGTTACCTTGTCACTATGGCAGGTGAATAGAGCACATGAGCTCACCAAAGAGACAAAGTTTGGTTCTGCCAGCAGTCCTAGACAGGGCAGTACAACTTCTCCAGAGCAGTCTGTTACTACACACACATTTGGAACTGTTTCTGTGCTGAACGTTAGTGCAGAAGTGGGTGCATACGCAGTCTTTGAGGAGCTGAAGGTTTCTGTCAGAATGGTCTCTATGTGCTGGCAGCAGCGGACAAGTGCACTGCTGTGACTTTGCCTAATTAGAGCACTGGACCTGGGGAAATTGGGTGCTTCTCCTAAAATTCAGAAGCCAAAAGTGAGACAAGCAGGTTAAGATCTACTCCATAATCATGTATCTACTCCATAATCATGTATCTACTCCATAATCATGTATCTACTCCATAATCATGTATGGATCTACTCCATAATCCCAAGAAGGAGGACAGCCAGGACTCTGATCCCCACTGTGCAGTATTGCACAGGCACCATGTCCTTTTCATTACATTCTTTGTTAAAAGATCAGAAGGAGGTGACAGATCACAAACCCAGGTGTCCCATGGTGATAAAACAAAGCTTCCCACCCTGTGAACACCCTGAAAGAACACTCACTGCAAAGATATTTTTATTCCTAGTTTTGCCCAAGTGCTTGGCTATGGGTTATCCAACAAAGGCTGCTTGGTCAAGATGCTTAGGTACAGTGGGAACAGGCTGCTGGGGAGTCCTTTAATCTGTAGAGGATGTATCAAGAGGATGTTGAGGCTCGACAGCAGGAAAAGGTTCTTTAATCTGAGGGTGGTGAATCACTGGAACAACTTGCCTGGAGTGACAGTGGAGGCCCCATCCCTGGAGGCATTCAAGGTCAGGTTGGATGGAGCTCTGGGCAATCTGTTCTACTTAGAGATGTCCCTGCTTGTTGTAGGGGGATTGGACTAGATGGCCTTTGGAGATCCCTTCCAACTCAACACATTCTATGATTCTGTGGTCATGAAAACAAAGCACAGGGTGAGAGTGCCTGCTGTCCTCATCACACAAGGACCCCAGGCTCATAGAAGGAGCACAAGTCACATCACTCTTCTAACTGGGAAGACAACACTCTAGATGCAGGTGCACATCTAAACAAAGGAATTAAGCCAAATCTGGTTTGCATAAAAATTGTATAATGCAGAACAGCACAAGGGCAGAACACACCACTGGACAGAAAGTGGCCAAGTATGTGGGTACATTCAGAGTAAGTACACATCGACTTGGCTGAGAACAGCTAAATTAAAAACAATAACCAAGGTCAGATCTCCACTGTATACCACAGGTACAGCATGCAGGTAAGGAGACAGTGTCTCTAAAGCACCTCTCTTCTGACCAGGACCCAGGTGGCCAGGAATAAAAAACACAGAGCAGAGCTACCCTATTTTTACTCACAGTTACTGAAAACTGTGCAGACAGTCCTCCTCAGACAGCAGCACCCCAACCCCACCGCTGCAAGCCCAGGCAGGTGGGTTGGGGCTACACTCCATGGCTGGGCTGGGGAACTGTAAGAAATACAGGAGCGAGTGTGGGCACCAAGGGAACAAACTATTCATATCCAGTGAGGTTAAGGCAAGACTTACTCTTAGTCTGGACTCAGATCAACATCTGCAATTCAAGTTTTCTAGTGGCTGAGTATCCAACTGATGTGTTTGAAACTAAACTGTTTGCAGTAGTTGCTTTGAAATACAAAGTAGTCGTCAAAGGATTAAGTATTCACTGCAGAAAAAAATTTCATCCCATCCAGGTGTTTCTCCCGGTGTTAGAAAACAGCCCTGGTGTTAAGGTGAGCAGAGTTTGCCAAAGAAAAGGATTGCATTGGTAGCATTGTGTCTAATGAAGAAAAAGAAAGGGCGGTCAGCCATGAATAGCTCTATGAAAGGAAGAGACCTCCTCACAATGACAGCTCCTGTGCCAGCTGCCGCTTTGGTGCCTTCCTCATTGACCTCCACATATGTCTTATGGACAACATTTGACAGAAACAGCAGTTTTGTAGACGACATTGCAGACAGATCAGCTTTTGATTCAGAGAAGATGTCAGTCATCCCCATCTCCTGTAAAACATCATTGAGGTTGAAGGTGCCTTCAAGCTTGAATTGGGGAAGGTACACCTCCACCGTTGACTCAAACATGTGCTCTGAAGAGGCCCACAGCATCAGATTTTCATAGGTCAGTATGTTTTCTATCTAGAAGATGGAAGAAAAAAAGACCTTAAAACAGTTGGGCAGCTTTGAAAAATTTAGAGCTCTCCTAGCCTTCATGTGGACAATCAGCCACAGTCTGTGATGAATCCTGCCTTACCTGTTCCAGCCCACCAGCAGCTCCATCAGCCGTGTCACTTGGCAGCAGGATGATCATGCTCAGTGACTTCTGAGCATAAGGGAGCTCAAGGACCTGAGCACCCACCTCCTCAATGTAGCCTAATTTGAATGTGCCTTTCTGATACATCATCTGCACAGGCTTTTTCTCATTCTAGTTGAAAGAAAATCATAGAGTCACTTAAGCAACACACCTCTTAACATTTAAACTCACTACAGTTACTTCAGGTTGTACCATGTCGTTAGGTACCTCTGATATAACTACAGTTACAGTATGCAGTCACAATACGACGCTTACGGGTGCACTATCAGTAGCCTCAGCAGGAATTGTTAGGCTACAGTTTTTTTCATTCTTTTTCTGCACCTGCACTGACCTGCTAAACCTCTGCTTTGCCATCAGTAAAGGAGGGAATTCCTTGGAAAAATAAACCAAAGTAATTTCCTTGCAGACAACGAAGGTAGTGAAGATGCTTGATAAAGTTAGACTTCCAAACAGGCTGATGGACTTCTAACTGGGATAAAGGAGAAACAGCACTGCAAGAGCCAAGCTGCTTTCATCGGTGTTTAGACAGGAAGCAATTAACAGCCGAAGAGCAAAATCACAGCCTTTCTCAGACACCCTCTCCTGGGTGCTGTTACCTTGCCTCTTCTGTGACGGAGCTGTCTGAAAGCTCAGGTTTGCTTCTGCAGTTAGATAACTTCTAGTGCACTGAAAGAAGACTCTTGGTCAGTGCCATACTTTGAGCAAATCTCCTGCTCGTATTGATTAGCACATGAAGAACAGCCTATGCAGCTCCTCCCTACCTCATAGTTTCTCAGTTTCTCTTACAGCTGCCAGCAATCCAACAAATGTTCTCAGCTGCAGACCACTGCCCACTCCTCCTACTCAAAGATGTATTTGAAGTTACTAATGTGAATGCCCAGTACAGCACTTTCTTACCTCACAACACAATGACTAGCAATGTTCTGACTTTTTCCTTTAGGAACACTGAAATGAGACTTTTTACCATACAGAGCTCTGCAGTTTAGGATTAGACCGAACTCTTTTGTGTTTTCTGTCTTTTGCTACGGGTGAGACACGTACAGACGGCACAGCACATGGAGAGAACACAAAGCTGAATAAATCAACGGTTCTCTTCGTTGAGACTATCTGTTAGACTTCAGGGCACACCCAAGACTTGGACAAAGGTGCTTGCTGAAGAACCAATTTTGCAACCATCTTGGCAACACCTTAGATGTAAAGCGGCTGCTTTGTTAATACCCCTGTGGCAGAAAAAACAGCTAAAAATTTTAAAAAGTAATTAAAATAAACTTTCAAACGTTGCAAAAACCTAGAAATAAACTGAAATACTCTGTGTCAGCTTTTTCAAATGGCAGCTGTACTAATGACTCCTTAAAGCCTGTATGCAATGGGATGTTCAGGTTGCCTGCATCCATGACAACTGTGTGTAATGACTTTGCTCAAAGATGCTTCAGTGTTGTGATTCCACTTGTACCTGATTCAGTTTAAAATCCCTCTGTACTGTTTTTTGCTCGTCAAACTTGTGTTCCCAGGATGCTTTGAAGTAGATGATGTTCACCAGCACCAGCAGTGCATGTGCATCAATCACACCAGGAGCAAAGATTTCCTTGATTTTACCTAAAGGACATTTTGGAACACAGTTATTTGTTAGTTGTCAGGGAGACTCTGGGCTGAGAGTCCATTTCTTGTCTGCGTACCCACTTCTGAACAAAGTTAGAAATCCAATTTTAGGTTTATTCAAAAGATGGGACAATACAGAATAATCATCAGACCACAGAACATTAGGGATTGGAAGAGACCTCGAAAGATCATCTAGTCCAGTCCCCCTGCCACAGCAGGATCACCTAGGTCTAGCTGCACAGGAACATGTCCAGGCAGATTTTAAACATCTCCAGACAAGGAGACTCCACAAGCTCCCTGGGCAGCCCGTTCCAGTGCTGTCAGCCTATTAAGGTTGGAAGAGACCACCAAGATCATGCAGTGAACCCAACCCCATCCTGCCCATGGGTGTTCCATGGGGCTACACCTATTAATTTTTTTAACCCCTCCAGGGATGGCGACTGCACCCCCTCACTGAGCATCCTGTTCCAACACCTGACCACTCTGTCAAGGAAGGAAGTTTTCCTGATGTCCAACCTAATCCACCCCCAGCACAACTTGAGGCTATTTTCTCTTGTCCCATCACTAGTGACTTGGGAGAGAAAGGAATATAGGAACCAAAATTCAGATCCCTCTGCCAGGGGGATAGAATGAAGCGGGAAATTAGCCAGCTTTCAGAGGCCATATATAGAGTGTGCAAGGGGGAATTAGCCACGGGGAAGGAGCAGCATCATTTATCACACATTCTGGTTAACACGAGGGCTTCCTTCTCTTTGTACCAAGCACAGCAGTTAACAGGCTCTGGAGATTTAGAGACTAAAGTAGGAGGTAGCAGGTCTGTAGTCTTCATGTGAGCACCTAGAGCAATCTCCTGTTTGAGATGACTCTTGAACCTTCAGCCTCCTTCCTGGGAGCCAGCTGGAGTTAACAACTCTTTCTCCCACCAGCCACAGGCTGCTCTGCCAGTACAAGGACCTTCCTATCTATTTGTTTGGGCCTTCTGATCTATTTGTTCTGGTTTATATTCAGCCAGAAGAATAAAAAAATGTTCATCCTGCTGCTGCATCTCTGGTAAAACTAAAAGAAAACAGTGTCTGTCCTGTTTAGTTTAACCAGCAGTGACCCCTGCCAGCCTGCTAAGGGACCGAGCTGGTTGGTTGCAACTTGTGACAGGTGAGTCTCAACAGTGGTCACATCTGTATTGGTGGACATTGTTCTACACATAGTCAGGTCCTCAGTCCTCCTTCCCAGGCTGTTCCCAATCTCATCACCACAAAGCTCACAGTTTCCAGCCTCTGCTGTCCTATATCTGCCTCAGCGGCTGTTCCCCAATTGAGGTGCTGGAGCGAGTCCAGAGAAGGGCAACCAAGCTGGTGGAGGGGCTGGAAGACATGCCCTGTGAGGAGAGGCTGAGGGAGCTGGGGCTGTTTAGTCTGGAGAAGAGAAGACTGAGA
>JAOXOE010000405.1:42490892-42509602 GCA_028565055.1 Phoeniculus purpureus
TAGAATCATTAGGGATTGGAAGGGACCTCGAAAGATCCTCTAGTCCAATCCCCCTGCCACAGCAGGATCACCTAGACTGCAGCTTCAGCACAATACTTGTTGAAAACACTGGATTTACATGGTTATTCAGCAAATATTATATATTTAAATTTATGTTTATGCATTATTATAATATGCAAAATTATTATTTACATGATTATTGTAGCATATGCTGTAAAAAATAAGTTTCCTATTGCGAACGTAATAGAATTGTAATAGATTTAGTAAGCCTCTCCCTTGACTAGGAGTGAGAACCCAGATGCTCCAAGGTTCCAAGATGATCCAAGCAGCAGCAATTTGAAGCAAATATCTTTCACTGTTATCCCCACAGTGCATGAACTATTGAACTATCTTGATTTTCAGCAGACAAGCTATGTGGAAACTTGGAGGACTTAATTTAGAAGAGGAAAAAAATGTTCAGTTTCACTCCTTTTCACTAAGTCTCAGTCCTTAAGGTAATGTTTTTCCTGGGTAATCTCAAGTTCTCCCTCTCAATTACAGGCTTTCAGCAATGCGCCTTGAACAACCTTGTCATACAAGCCCTTACGAAGAGTAGAGATCTGTCTTTCTGGTCCTCTGAAGTGCAGCAAGCAAAAGTTGAAGGAGCACAGGTATGAACCCACTGTGGCCTTGCAATATGGGTGGGACCGAGGGTGGATATCAGGAGGATGGAGCCAGGCTCTTCTCAGTGACATCCAGTGATAGGACAAGGGGCAGCGGGTGTGAGCTGGAAGAAAGGAGGTTCCACATCAATATGAGAAGGAATGTCTTCCCAGTGAGGGTGACAGAGCATTGGAACAGGCTGCCCAACGGGGTTGTGGAGTCTCCTTCTCTGGAGACGTTTAAAACCCACCTGGACATGTTCCTGTGTGACTTGGTCTAGATGATCCTGCTGTGGCAGGGGGATTGGACTGGATGATCTTTTGAGGTCCCTTCCAATCCCTTGTGTTCTGTGATTCTGTGAAATTGTGCTAAAGGTTTTTTCCATCTGTCTCTGCTCAGAGGCAAGCAAGTCGTATTGCATTTGTGTTTTGGTCTAAGACAAAAGCTTCTACTACTGAAGACTGACTGTTTTCACTTACAAAGTCTTCAGAGGCATGACCATGTGTCTACCTTTGCTCTAGGTATTGCTGGTTACCACTGCAAGAGCAGTGAAGAGAAGTGGACATTCTGAACAGCCCATTGCCGCTGGACAGCTGTAGAGCTGGAGCAAACAGCCAGCATTTTCACTGGGTGAGCTAGACTTCGCAGCTCACGCTGAGCTTCCCAGCAGCAGAGGGAAGTTGGAAGTGGCTATCTCAAGAAGGAGGGATAGGTCTGGAGCCATAAGGTCCGTATGCCAGTCACAAGAGAAAAAAAGAGAGGCAGAAGGAACCGCTAGTGATGGTGTCCACAGATGTCACCTTCCCACAGTTTCTGTTTCATCGCTCCAGAGACAGCATAGAGACAGCGCAGAAAATATGCACAGAGGACCCCTGACCATTTGGCTGTTGGTCTCCATAACTAGCTCTGCAAAACTAGTCTTAAGGGCCCTACTTTTCTTTGCTGGTGAATTATATCAATTGCACCTTGATAAAATCCTCCTGGCAGATTTGCATGAGCACAGACTGACTGCTGACTGTTCACAGTGTTGAGTGCTGGCTCTCAGGAGAGCCCTGCTTACCAGCCCACACTAGCTACAAGAGCCTGGAACCAGTTCACCAAATACAAGTGCTGCAAGCAGCGTGATTCCCTGCACATGATGTGATGGCGCCTGGCTGAACAGCTTGCAAACGTTTTGTCACTCTCTGGAGGCATGGAGTTTCTGCGCTGGACTGTCAGCCTCACTGGTAGGGTGAGGAGGCCTCAAAAAGGGAATCCTGGAAGTAGCAGAGTTTTGGCAATCTGTATCTTGAGGGGCAGGAAGAGCTCTGCCATGCAGGAGAGACACCAGGGCTTTAACTTCAATGTAGAAATGGAGACTTCCTTTATTTCCTGTCATGGTTCCTACTCTGCCTGTCCGAGTGTCTGTGATGACTAGTCCAGAAAACCCAAACGCAGATCACTCTTAATGGGCAACCGTTCCTGTGCTGCTAGGAGTGACATGGTATGAAATCACAGAGTCACAGAATAGCTTAGATTGGAAGGGACCCCAGAGATCATCTAGTTCCAGCCCCTCCGCCATGGGCAGGGACACGTCTTACAGAATCACAGAACATTAGGGATTGGAAGGGACCTCGAAAGATCATCTATTCCAATCCCCCTGCCACAACAGGATCGCCTAGACTAAATCCCACAGGAACTTAGCCAGGACTTCTATGGATCTGGCACTACTTCAGCTTCAATCCTTTGCTTTATTTCTACAGGAGCAAAATTCTCAAGAGACTTTTTAAACATGAGAGCAAACTGACTGAAGGGAAGCACAGCAGGCCACCCTCACTTGTTAAAAACAAGTTTCCTCTAGAACTTGAAATTCTCAAATACTTGTCTGCAATCCATTTTGATGTCTGAAGATGCATGTTCATTCATTCAGATCTAAGCTTCTTGGTTTAATAAAAAGCTTGGCAGCACCCTGAAATTAGCTAATTTGTTGGCACTTATATCCTGCTCTGCCAGCATGGAATTTAAAGAGGCTGCTGTGACCATGACTGTGCCTGTGGGTGACTGGATGTCTCAAGAGACTTATCGGCAGGTGGTAAAAGATCTTTAAATCTGAATCTCAGCTCGTCACTGAGGTTGGAGTTACGGGAGAACCATGTGGTAGCTGTCACTGGCTGGAAGACACCAAAAATGTTGGCGAAGCAATTACTAGGATCTGACCATCTTCTGTTCACTGAAGCTGCCAGGGGAGATGTGAATTGCTGCTCACACAGCCTCTTGGCAAACTTGGCTACTTGCTCTGAACTGATCCTGTAGGCTGGCAGTCTCTGATGGAGGCTGGGTAAGGCCAGTCTCAGTCAGTCACAGAGCTGCACACGACCTCTCCTTTTGAAATCACTGTGATGACTCTGCTCCTGCTTAGCTGAGAGCCACCGGCAGCAGACGTGGTGTTTGCCGTGCATTTGGTTGTCCCCCATGGCTTTAGGTTTTGGAGTCCCACATGCTTGTGTCCCGCAATCTCCGAGACTTTTTCAAGCCAAGACCAACAGGGACATTGGAGGGAAAGCCGAACCCCACCAGCCCCTGATAGGATTGCAAATTGCACAGCTTTCTTCTCAAATTACTACTGTTTTCCCTTCCCTTTGTGGTCCTTCCTGCAGGGGCTTATTACCAAGAGGAAGGCATTTCTCAAATCCAGCTAAACCACCTTCAGCACATCTTTACCCTCCATACCAACTGCATGCATCCCCTCCATGATTCCTTTGGTATCAGCAGATGGAAAGGTTTGGAGATGACTGTGGCTGGACCTGGCACACAAACCAGTTTATTTTAGTGAGCTGCTGTAACCACATGGTTCAATACTGGTAGAAAGACAGGGAGGCAGAAAAAACGAGGAGCATAATTTCCAAACAAATTCCCAAGAGCGCATTCAATTATAGAGGTTGTTTTCTGACCTTTTGCAGGCTTCATTAAAACCCCAATCACTTTGCCAGAAACAACAGTTTTGAAAACAGATGGGAGTAAATTAAAAAGTTATGTCTGCAATGCCACACGGCCTGGAATGGGCAGCATCGAACAACCTCTGGTGAGGACCATTGTGTGCTGAATCACAGAACATGAGGAATTGGAAGGGACCTCAAAAGAGCATTTAGTCCAATCCTCCTGCCAGAGCAAGATCACCTAGACCAAGTCACACAGCAACGTATCCAGGCGGGTATTAAACATCTCCAGAGAAGGAGACGACTCCCCTCGGCAGCCCCTTCCAGTGCTCCGTCACCCTCACTGGGAAGAAGTTCCTTCTGATATTTATATGGAACCTCCTATGTTCCAGCTCACACCCATTGCCCCTCATCCTATCACTAGATGACATTGAGAAGAGCCTGGCTCCATCCTCCTGACATCCACCCAGCATTTCAGTACTTGAAGGGTCTTATAGCACAGATGGGGATGATATTTTTATCAGGAGCTTTTGTGACAGGAGAAGAGGTGTGGGATTTGGATTTAAACTAAAAGAGAGAAGGTTCAGGATAGATATAAGGAAGCTGCTGGGTTGTTTTGTTGGTTTTTGGTTGGTTGTGGTGGTTTTTTTTTGGTTTTTTTTTTGTTTGTTTTTTTTTTTTTTACAATAAAGATAATGAAATGCTGGAACCAGCTGCCAGAAGGTCAAGTTGGACAGGACTCTGAGCAACCTGATCTAGATGGGGATGTCCCTGCTCATTGCATTGAGGGTTGGACTAGAACAACTTTAAAGGTGACACACCTTTCAATCCAAACTATTCTATGATTCTAAGAAGGTCTCAAAGGAGGTCAGAGGGCAAGAACAGAGATACCATTGAAACATCTTGTAACTCAACCCCAAGGAGTTAACTAGAACTGAAGTTAACTGGTACTCCACAGTGATGCTTTAAGGCTGTGATGACTGTCAAAATTCACTATGTTAAACTCTGAACAAAAACAATTCCATTCATGTATTCTAACAAGATACAGCACAGCCAAGAGCAATGTAGGGGCTTTATTCCTGTTGATAACAAGTTAACTGCATTTTCTGGCATCACACGAACAAATCTGTGCTCAGTTAAGAGCCCATCCATAAAATAGTGATTGACTTATCAAAGTTATTTGGGATTTCCAACTGAGATTATGTTAAAACACTTTTCAAAAAAGATAAAATTACTGGCAATTGCTGTAAAACTGAGGACGCTGACACCCAGCTTCATTTTGTTCAAAGCTAACACTAACAGCTTCATGTGGAAAATGGAAAATCACTGGAGACAGGTGACTCAAGATCATGAGCCCATCCTAAGTGTGTGTGATAGACATTTTTCACACATCCACAGCTGTTTATCTGACAGAATTGTCTTTCTAGATATTTATAAGTCTTACAGAGTATCTGAAACAGAATCATTTGCACTGAAATTAGGCTATGAAGACGAGCTGAAATAATGCTGCGTATATGCACGTGTACGCACACTGACGCTGTGGTTTGAACAGTACAAGTTTCTGTGATGATGTAAGGGAATGGGAGTTCAACAGACTTCAAAGAGCTTTGCATAGTCCACAGCTCAGGATTAATTAGAGATATTCTCTCAGACTCTCATCCTCCAGTGGATCAAGTCTGCAAAAGCTTGTATCTACAAAACTCACTCTTTAGAAATTTAAATTTAAAATCCTGCAAGATATTTGGTTGATTCACTGTCTGTCATCCAAGAGAGGTAGACATCCTTAAAAGAGAAAATCTTTTGGAGTAAAACCTCTTAGAAGACATGTCTAAGCAGGCAGATGAAGAATCCTTCCCAACACAAATTATTCTGTGAGTCAGAGTCATATCTCACGCTTTCCTGCCCAAGCCTAAAATTTATGCAAACAAGCGTTATCTTGCTCTTAGGACCTCTTATCATAGTCATAGAATCATTTAGGTTGGAAAAGACCCTCGGGATGATCGAGTCCAACCATCAACCCTAGTCTACAAGTTCACTCCTAAACCAGATCCGCCAACACCACATCTAAGTGACTTTTAAATACATCCAGGGATGGTGACGCAACCACCACCCTGGGCAGCCCATTCCAGTGCCTGACCACTCTCTCCATGAAGAATTTTTCTGATGTCCAATCTAAACCTCCCCTGTTGAGCCTGAAACCATTTCCTCTGGTTCTGTTGCTTGTTATCTGTGAGAAGAGACCAGCACCAACATCTCTTCAATGTCCTTTCAGATAGTTGTAGAGAGTGATGAGGTCTCCCCTAAGCCTCCTCTTCCTCAAACTACACTGCCCCAACTCTCTGTCTCTCCTCATACGATTTATTCTCCAGGCCCTTAACCAGCTTTGTTGCCCTACTCTGCACTCACAAATACTCCAGTTCCCAAAATACATGAGTATATCCTATACCACTGGTTTGTGTTGTCTTATTCTCTTTGTGGTCATGAATAGTTAACCTACTTCAGTACATTCAGGTTCAGAAACTTCATATACTCCTTTCTGTCCTACAGAAGCTGAATGTTTCCTTACTCCTACCACTTCCTATAGAATAGAAATGGAGATTTCAATCTGTTTTCTGTTACCAAGTAGCATAATTCAAGCAACCAGTTCCTAAAATACTGGCTTGTTTTGTTTCAGTATTTGGGTATGGTATTAAAACTGTGATCATTCTATCCATTTACTGTTCTATTGAAAGCAAAGAACTCATTAGCTACTGCAAAGACAGAAATGCACATATTGCACTCTGCTCTTATTAATGATACAGAAACTCGAATATCTGCAGAACTTTGATGTGTAAGCACTAAAACCTTCCTCTGCAAAAAATAACTCGACTTTATGACAACACTAAAAGCATGAGGATCATTTCTTCACTGATAGTCTCATCTGAGTTGGGGGGATGGCTGCAGCTATTTTGGACCAAAGTGACAAAATAACGCAACTATCACAG
Organism: Phoeniculus purpureus; assembly: GCA_028565055.1. Classification (NCBI taxonomy): domain Eukaryota; kingdom Metazoa; phylum Chordata; class Aves; order Bucerotiformes; family Phoeniculidae; genus Phoeniculus; species Phoeniculus purpureus. The sequence goes on from JAOXOE010000405.1 coordinate 42,497,434, forward strand.
AATCACAAAATCCAGACCAGTGGCCATTGGAAGGGACCTCTGGAGATCATCTGGTCTAACCTGTTCTGCTAAAAGCAGGGTCACACAGAGCAGGTGGCACAGGATGGCACCCAGATGGATTTTGAGTTTCTCCAGGGAAGGAGACTCCATAACCAATCTGAGTGGCCTGTTCCACTGTTCTGCCACAAAGTAAAGGAATTCATCATATTTAGGTAAAACATGCTGTGTTCAACTTTGTTCACTGGAAAAAGACTGTCCCACTCCACATGACATCCCTCCTTTAGATATTTATAAGCGTTGGTAAAACTTCCCCCTCGCTCTTCTCCAGGCTAACAAGACCCAAGTTCTTCAGCCTTTCCTGAAAGAAAGGTCTCATTCTGACAACACATAGACACATATGTACATATATTGGAGTGTGTGAATGTGTGTTTGTGTGTATATAGTATATAAAAATATAGGGCAAGTATTTTTATTGTCTATTGAAAAAAAAATCTGTGATTTTAAGAAATAGTCACGCTTCCTACCCATAATTTCATTTTCAGTAGATAATCCCATTCACACTCATATTCTTTTCATAGAATAAAATTTCAGCCATAACATCACATGGTTTACTGCTCAGGTAAATTGCAGTTAAGTACTTTTTCATTAGAATTTGCATGTGAAAGGAACAGTAAAGGTTTCTCTTTTTTTCTGGAAATAAGTCAATATATTACTGAAGGCGTATACTGTGAGTATTTTCCCCCTCAAGTCCGTGAATGTAGAACTAATAGTTAAATATCTTTAAGGACAACAAAATTAAGGTTTTGGAAATTACTTTTGGAGTGGCTGTTATGACAGACTCTTTCTGGAAACTCTGTCAGCCAGCCTCACACATTTTCTTTTTAAGATGGTTTATGATTAGAGCCCCTTTGTAAATTAATAGAAAAAAAAAGTGAAAATTTTAATGGGCTAGAGACGGTGAATATAATCAAGGTTCTCTGTGGTCTGCCAAGATGAAAACATAGGTAAGAAAACTATTAAACTGCACATTTTGGCTTTTAACAGAGATTTGGCATTTTCAAGCGGTAGAAGACAAAAGAAAACACAAATCTTTAGTGTTCTTCACCATAAGTCAGGGAATAATAATAGAAGTTTTTCAGATCTGTCTGATGTATTTATAATAATATTCAGCCGCTACCTAGTGTGCTTTTTATCAGTAAACTTCAAAGTGTTTTTCAAAGCAGGTAATCTGTAGAAATGTTCAGAAAATTTCCATGGGAAACATGTTTTCATCAGGTTTTGCCAAAGAAGGAAAAATAGAACTATTTGATTTCCACCAAGACATCAGGTAGGTTTTTCACAGAAAGAACAAATTATGTCTCAGTTCTATACATCCTGATGCCGTGCTTTGGCACAGATGTCACAATTCACTGAAGCATTGTTTGAGAAGGAGCTTGCAATTTGTTGACTTCTTTAAAATTGCTACAGATCCAAGAATATTATATGGAAATGACTTGGCTTTGAAGTAATGAATACTTGGTTGTAACTCCAGGCTCTACCTGTATAAGCAGTCTCTGACCGTGAATCACAGTCAGGGAAAGATAAGAAGGACATCCCCAGGTCACAAATCTGCTTAGAGAGGGTAGAGAAAGGTCACTCAGTATCTTCTGCCAAGGGCAATAAAATTTCTAAGATGAAGCTATTGAGAGGTAAAATTACCACAGTTCTTATATGCTCATGTAGCCCCAAAGTCATGGACAGTTTGCAGTGGCAAGGTCATTCTGTAATTTGTGAAATATTGTTTCTTTGTTTAAAATCTGAATACTTGATAAATTCCAAGTCAGGGAGATGAAAGGTGAAAAAACCAGACTAAAGCCATTAACTAAGGTCCCGGCGGAAGCTTTTTCTCTACCAATCTGATAGCTGAAGAGGACTACTGTCAAACAAGGGAAAAAAAAAACCCAAAACACCTCTTTAAGAGAAAGGTTTTTGAGGCATATGAGATATTTTTTTCTTATGTGGAATGTTTCAGAATGCAGTGTTTGATGACCCCAGAGATGCCCTCTGCTCCAAAGATATATGATACTGCCTCTTACACTTGTCCTAATGGACTAAATGACTGTACTTCTGCAGAGATCTTTCACTGCAGAAAGGAGGTGTATTCATGATGGTGGCTTTGGTACTGACAATGTGCTGCAAATAGGATCTGAACTGAAATATTCACATTAATTTCACAAAGGTCAGTGAGCAGATACCATTGCAATATGTCTTCTAAGCCTGAGGGATCTGATTCAATGTTGTATCATTTTAAGTTTATGTCAGCTTCAGTTCTCCAAAATCAGGCCAAGTTAGAAATGGCACAGAGCTGGAAGAAAGTAGGCGTGAGTCATGCCTCTTTATTTTCAAATATAGGAGCCAACTGTTTACCGTGGCTTCCGCATGAAGGCAGAACGTGGAGATTTGGAGTGGGTTTTGATGACTTGTCTGAACCTGTAGCTCAGAAGGTACGAATCCGTGCAAGCTAAAACCAAAATACAGTGCCTGCACACATCCCATTCAACAAAACCTGCTGACTTTCACACAGCTTTTGCTGCAAAGTCACATTCATTTGACATTTTTCCCTTGATGAATTGTTCACAAAAATCTGCAAGTAGTCAGATAGAGTTTGCAGGGAAGAATGGTTTTGTAGAATGAATGCAATCAGAACAAATTTGCTGGTATATAGAGCAGGTAAAAAGAAAACAAATCCTAACAAAATACCCTGAAAACATAAGTGGTATTCTTTTTGCATATATGTGAGTTTACTAATTGATCAGGAAACTACTCACCTTCAAGCCTGAACTCCTTCTGTAAATTGTTGTCTTTCTGAGTTAGTGGTAAAATCTCCAGACCCTATGTCTTAAATTCTTCGGTTTAGTGATGTGCAAACATGCCATTTCTTTACAGCATTGTTCCCTTATCAGTCATACAGGTAGTGATGTAGGGTTGATAACCAGTAAGTACTGGGTCAATACCCTTTCTATGGGTGTTGTAGTACCACCATATTACTTGGTGAGTGATGAAATTACAAGACCTTTTTCAGGTCTTTGAAATACGGCTAGGTCCCAGGCTTACATTGCTGCAGTACAGAGTGTAAACGTTGGCATGATATACCATACACCCAGTAAATGTGTGAGCACTAAGTGTGCTTTAAAGATTGTGCCCTACTGCTAACCATCACAGTAAATCTCAATCACTAGAGGTAGGTTTGGGTGGATTTTGTTTGTCTTTTAAAATAATCGCTAGTTTTGCACATTTCTACATGGAAATGCTTTTGCTTGCATTCTGCCCTATAGACCCAATGCATAGAGTTAATTTCAAGAACAGAACAATTAAATGGCATGAATCTTCACCCTCTAGCTTATTTATAGTCAGTGAATTACACTTGACCTGCCATCCTAAGACTAGGGAATATTTTATAGGTGTGTTTTTACTGTAGAATTTTTCTGCTGTGATCCTACTGCCACTGCAGTATAAAGGCAGAAACTGAAGAACAAATCTTTCCCGAAGCCATTGAAGAAGACAGGAACAGAGTTGGTTAGAGAATCCAGAACTGCCAAAGCACAGTCCCACCCTTCTTCCCTTTGAAAACTGGCAATACAAAAAGTGAAGAGCAGCAATACTGCCAAGAGGATAATTTAAAAGCTGCAAAGTCTACAGGTTTGACTGAACACTGTATGGGAATCAAAATTGCTCACATAGGAAATTTTGGTTCATTTAGGTAGTCCCATGAAAGAGAACGATGTTAAACAACAAGTGTTTTGGGGAGCATAAGTGTATTGAACTGGCAGATGCAGAACTCCGCTTCCTATAGTTTGGTTTTTTTTTTTTTTAAAGTAGTTGCTTTCACAGTGGTGGCTTAAATCAACATCTAAAACACTTCAAAAACAAATCCCCAAATATGTCAGATACTAATTCTCTAATACAAGTTTACACAAACTACTGATCACATAATACGCTATAGATAATTAATTTCAAAATTAAATAAATAAATCACAAAATTTATAATCTGCATTTCCAGTACAGTTCATCAGTGATAGAGAGGCTATGAGGGGAACATTGTCAAGAGGAGCAGTTAAGATTTGCTCATGTGGATGAGTAGAGTGAGCAAGATTAAAAAAACTGACTTTGAAAGAGGCAAAAGAAAAATGAAGATATAGCACTAAAGGAAAATGGTTAGTAAGTGAACTCATGAAACAGGGTTTGTATCTTTCAAACCTTGACCAAGAAGCAAAAAAAGACAAGACCTCTGTACTAAGAAAAAGAGAAGAATTGTCAAAAAACCCCAGACAGTAGGAGGATGGGATAAGCCTCATAGCCTCACCCAACCATATTTGTCTGGATTGTATCTTCTTTTTGAGAACAGGTCTTCTCTTTTCCTGCTGAGAAGAAAAGTGTTAAATAATTCAGAGAGAGGGTCTTCATGGAGATGGACTGCTAAAGGTCCTGAACCATGAAGGAAAGTAATTGAGAAGGAAATATCTTTCCCGTGATGCCTTTTGCTTTTTTATTTTAATAAATTCTCTGAGGTTTTCCTACTTAACCCCAGAACATTCATGACTGGAAGGGCCCAAAATCATCATTTTTTCTGCCTGCTTTAGAGTAGATTCAGTTGTTACTGCCCTGAGAGATGTTCTTATAACTTGGTCATAATGCTCTCCCACAACAGCAGCCCCATGATTTGCCTAGTCTATATATCTCAATGTGTCACAGTGCTGAGAGGCTTTTTGCACCTAGAATTTAATCTGGATTTTCCTTACTATAAATTAAACGCCCCAGTCATGTCCTATCTTTAAATAATAAGACAGAAAAGAGAGAATTCATTTTCTCTTAGCTGAATTTGCCTTGGCAGTGGGGAGGTGTGTGATGGCCATTGTCTATAAGCAATACTGGACTCTGACTAGCTACTGTAAATATCTAAAAGGTGGCTTCAGACAGACCAGAGCCCAGGACAATTATCTCTTTCTTCTGTATGTTTGAGGAATACTTTTGTTGATGTCTTTGGCATTTAGATATCAAAATTGTCATTGTAAGATATTCCTCTTAGTCAACATGAAAAAATAGTCTCATTCTCATCTGTCTGCTCTTTCGGTTTCTATGACATTGATACAATCCTCAGTTTATTCTCAGAGTTGAATTTTCTCCTCGCCTCATCATATGCCACATGTTCACCCCTAATGCTTAAGCTTTTCCATTATGGATCGGTTGTTTCGGGTTGTTCTTTTAAAGTTCTGTTTGTTCACAGTCACTGTAAGGAAAAGTAGAGTTAAAAGTGTTCACATGATGAATTTTCCAGTTTGGTTCAAATTCTTCTGTTTAGGGTGCGCTTTTTGAGTCGTATTTACCTTTATAACTTCATCTACAGTGCTGCACAGAATTTGTGGTGGCTTAACAGAATTCTCTGTGTAACACAAGTTAGCAAGATGCTACAGGTGGGGTTAAGTTGGAATGCTTCGCCTTACCCTGGAACATTCTGGTGTATGCTAAAAGCTCTCTTACTTTTCCCCTCATTACCAAGTTAATTAAATTGAATGAGAAAACTGTAAATAAACCAGAGAAAAGAACAGTTCTTAGGCCTGGTGCTCGTGACCCCACAAAAACACTGTGTCCTCATCTCTGGGGAAAAAAGGTTCAACGAGAGGAAATTGTCACAAATGTGGGGTCATGAGGGAGAAACAAATGTGGGGTCTCGAGGGAGAAACAAATCTGATCATTTAGGTTTCAGGGTTTAGGATGACATAGTTGTGACATCTCACTCTGCCACATGCATCAATCATTCCTCCACAGCAGAGAAGCAGCCGCACGTTCCCGAGGGCAGGAAACACATAGCTGTGTGTCACAGCACAGAAATGACATTTCACCCTATGTGTGGGAGTGATTTCACCAAGAAGCTTCTTTAAAAAGCACAATCTCAATTTAATGGCAAAACATTATATCACTTGGACCTGCAGCACAAACTGAATTTCCCCTACAAGATCATGAAAGACCAATGGATTAATTTTTCTTTTCCTTTCCAACGGGAAAAGCCTGTACTTCCTTGACTGTGCAAGTAATTCCAATGCAGCTGAAAAGATTCCTGCAGTAAAGGACATGATACTGCAAATAAGTCTTTATTACCGTACTCTTAAGTGCCACATGGAATCTTGACAGGCTGGATCAATGGGTCAAGGCCAATTGTATGAGCCTCAATAAGGCCAAGTGCTGGGTCCTGCACTTGGGTCACATCAACTCAGTGAAATGCTACAGACTTAGGGGAGAGTGGCTGGAAAGCTGCTTGGGCAAAAAAAGACCTGGGAGTATTGAGGCCATCTGTACTGAGACAGTATTGAGCCTGAGCATGAGAGACGGCAGATGCTCAAGTGGACAGGAAAACCAGTGGCATTCTGGTTTTCATCAGAAATAGAGTAGCTAGTAGGAATAGAGAAGTGATTCTTTTTTTCCTCTTTACTCAGCACTGATGAGGCTACACCTCAAATACTGGGTTCATTTTGGTGCCTCTCAATTTATTGAGGTGCTGGAAGAATATAGAGCAGAAGTCTAATTAGGAGTGACTGAGAAATGGGAGGACTTTAGCCTGGAAAACAAAAGGTTCAGTGGAGACCTCCTCACTCTCTACAACTCCCAGAAATTCAGAAGATACAAGAGAAGACACAAGCAGTGGGGCAATGGCTTAAATTTGCACCAGGAGAGATTTAGGTTACATGCTAGTAAAAACTGTTCACCTAAAGGATTGTCACGCATTAGAACAGGCTGCCCACTGCAATGGTGGAGTCCCTATCCCTGGAGGTATTTAAAATACACACTGATATGATAGATAGGGACGTGGTTTAGTGGTGGATATGGCAGATGTGGGTTAATGGTTGGACTTGATGTTCTTAAAGTTTTTCTTTCCAACAGGAACAATTCTATTCCATGATTCTATAAACAAATTGTTGTCTGTGGCTATGAGAAAGATAAGACCATATTTTTGATGCAAATTCTTTTTGTATAGTACTGGTATCTCTCTCTCTCTCCTTTACCTGTAATTTTAAAATTACAGCCAGATGGCAAGATTAAGTCTCACTACATCCCTGCTTAGACATGACTCCTTTTTTACAGGGAGGCGTTACAAAACTCATCACAAAAGCAACAGCACTTGTCAACAAAGACTGGAGAACCAAATCAGAAACACTAATTTATTCACTCTTAGTTAAAATGGAGAGGTACTGCAGCAAATCATCTGTGCTGATTGATAGATATCTCCTGCTCTCTGTAGGAACTGAATTAACATAATCACTCATCCTGTAATAGGAAAATGTACCTAAAGACTGAACTAAGATTAGGGTTAAAAGGGAGTACCAGCTTCTGATTTCAGTTCCAGTCATATTATTAAGTGCAAAATCAAGCTGTGTTTTCATCTGAGCTCCTCTCAGCTTATATCACCAGGAGCATATGAAACACAGCAGTTTCTTGATAAGACGGTTACAGAGAATAATAATGACAATTCCAGGAAAGCAATGGCCCTCATGTGCTGAAAGCTGCGTGAGGGAGGGACTGCTGTACTGACCCATGACTCCAACAGTACAATGAATGTTGACTGTGAAAATGAATATTGATCATACAAATAGCAACCACTATATTCCATCACAATTTAGCTACAGCATAGTAAAGAAAATAACTACCAGAAAACAAGAAGAGCTATAATAAACACATTATTTGCTTAGTAAAACATAGATATTTTTGATGTGAAGATCAATATGTAAGTGTCCAAGAGTTTAACACAGAACTGTATATTTATCACAAGACTAAAGGTCAACATTGTTTAGTCCAGTGTCAGGCATAGGTTGTGTAAACAGAGTTAAAAATTAGAGAACAAAAAGCTCAGAGCAGCAAAACAGAGTAACTATCAATCAGATAGTCCTGGCCAAAGCTGGTCATACATCAGTCATTCATTCCCTCCTAGGTCAGGAGGATGTATTGCAGCAATGACAGTAACAAGTCCTTGCTACGCTGATAACCCAACACTCCTTAGTTTCTCTTCTGTTTTTCTGAACTCTACAGATGGAGCAAAAAGTCTATAAAGTAATACTTCAATTTCTACAACTTTGCAAACCACCATCATTAATATGATCCTCGTGAGCACATTAGCTGTAGATGCAAAACACTTCATGCACTTAGGAGGAAAGAGAGTTTTGTCCTGGTGGTGAAATATGTAGAGCTAAAGGGACAGCCTTTCCAGAAGACTTTTTTCCTTCCTTCAACCAAAAGTACTGTGTGTTTTACTCTTCCTGCATTGCTATGAGGCACAGAACAAACTCCACTTTGGCTCACTGTTTAATTGTAAGGCTTCTATCAAGTGAGGAGATCTTTCCTTGACATTTATGCACCAGAGGAGTGGAGTGAGAATTTTTGGTGGGGGATATATAGCACAGTGGCTTGTGGAGCAGACCATGAAAGTCCAGATGAGCTGGAATAGCTTAAGTTTCAGACGACTGTGTGTTTCAACAACTGCAAAGAAGGCAACAATGAATAATGTTACACTTGTAACATTAACAAGTGCTGTAACTTGTAACGTCGCTCCAATGTTTTGCTAACACACACACATACACACACACACAAAAGTCAAATAGTAAACCCAAGAAAAAAGGTGTAAATAATGCCTACTTAGAGAACACAATCTTCTGTTCTTACAGCTATTTTAAGAGATGTGGATCTAGAAAGCCTCCCAAAATGCTTCACATTGTCTAGGTAAATTATATGGTTTTTGACTACTTAGTTTTTAATGGACAAGAACAGATAGTCCTGACAGATTCTTAGATCTGTCTCTCTCTAACTGGAAATCAATTTTCAGCACAGATTTTATTGTTTTGTTCAGCAATGTCCTCTTTTAACTTTGAATTGTGCTAAGAAACAATGAGAAAGAAAAAAGAAAGAGAATTAACTGAACTTTCTGAAAACAAAGATTTAAATAAGTATGGAAGGAAAGGGTATAACATGAATAACGAATCCTGTCTACCTCATTAATCATAGAATCATCAGGGATTGGAAGGAACCTGGTAAGATCATCTAGTCCAATCCCCCTGCACAGCAGGATCACCTAGACCAAATCATACAGGAACACATCCAGGCAGGAGAACACATCCAGTGAAGGAGACTCCACAACCCCTCTGGGCAACCTGTTCCAGTGCTCTGTCACCCTCACAGTGAAGAAGTTTCTTATATTTATGTGGAACCTCCTATCTTCCAGCTTATACCCGTTGTTCCTTGCCCTATCACCATGGGACATTGAGAAGAGCCTAGCTCCATCCTCCCGTTACCCATCCTTCAAATATTTATAGACATTAATGAGTGCCATGTTTCTTTCTGTACATGAAATCAGAAATGCTTTTTAAAAGCTTTATCTAAATTGAAGCATAGACTCCAAACTAATAAAACCTCCAAAACAAAAAAATAAATATTGCTTTAGAAAAGTAAAATAAAGTTAGGGTGGGTTTTTAAAATTATTGTTTATTTTCATGAAAATAAACAGATGCAGGCAGCCTGATGCATGGTAACTCTATAAGTAGCATAAGTAGAGTCCTGTCTGGCTAGAGACCTTCACAGCATAATGGAAATAACCTGGAATTTATACATCCCCACATCTGAATAATTTCCCTGCAAGCTACCTGTAGTTCAGAACTAAGGACAATTTACTTAAAGTATCAGGATTTGAAAATTGATTCCTTACAAGTTAAACAGATGGGTGTATTTTGTTATTTTGGAAAACAGTAGATTAAATCAATTGTTCAATAAAACTTTGCTGTTGAAGTGAATCTTCATTGTCCAATGAATGTACACAGCATAACTTTCCAGATAAGCTCTCTGCTTTTAACAGAAACATCTCTCTTTACTCCTGTATTTTCAAATTCCAAACCAAGATGCAGAAAAGAGAAAAATTACCTAAAGAATGATGAAAGCTATTTGTTGTGAGAGCAGATATCTGTCTTTAAAACCTATGATTATGTACTGTTTGTCCCAACTCTCATGATAACCTCTCATGATAACACGTGGAAAAGGTCTGCCATGAGAACGGAGTTGGAATTTCTGGGCTATTCCTCTGTTTATACACAGAGCACTGTTCATACACAGTACTTAGAGGCATGCTCATGCGTTACATTTTCTTGAGGCAAAGCCTTAGCAAATGTGTCATTTGTTCAATTTAGAACAGAGTCACAACTTGGAGTGTATTGCTTCAACCTCAAGACTATGCTTCACTTCTCTCTCTTCTCACACAGTCTGTAACATCTGTTGTACAAAAAGTGGAGGGACGTCTTATTAATCAACCACAAAGTACGCTAAAGAAAACTGTCTAAGCACCTAAATGACTTTTTTATACAAATGATTCGCTCCACTGTAAGTGATAAGGTCATGAGTCCCATTTATTGTGTTGTGCTGTTTTATTGATGTGGCAGGATGCGTCGGCAATTGTAATTCTGTCGTGGTCTGCTTGCCATTCCTCCAAAGCATAATCATTCCTGGACTGTCACATACATCGAATATCCCAGTGCATGTTGCATGTCTTAGTCATTGATCATGTATGGTCTTAAATTTCCTCTGTCAATAGAGTAATTCTGCAAGGACAAGAATATGTTACCCATTTTTATTGAAGAAATAACTACGGGAAAGTGGGTCAGTGAGAGGCTGCTTGAAAGCAGTTTCTTAAAATTAATATTATACTGAATAGCTAAATTTCATAATATAATTTAACTTTTAAATATTTTTGTTACATATCAAGTATGTACATCCTTGTTTTCCTTTAGTGTTGGAGTCTAACAGGTTTTGAAAAGTCAAATCAACTTTTATACCATCAAAATTCAATTTATAGAATTATGGATGATCAGTGTTACTAGAAGAAGGTTCTGAGGCAAGAGACCTCTTTGATCTAACAGACAAAAGTATAGTGAGCAGCTATGGCTGGAAGCTAAAGGTAGACATATTCGGAACACAAATAAGGAAAATATTTTTAAGGATGCATCTAATTGACGGTTGGAACATTACACTTCAGAGCAGAGTTACTATTGCATCACTTCACATTTTGGAATCAGTCCTTTCTAAAAGAAATGGATTGTTCAAAACCTGCCTGGATGTGTTCCTGTGCAACTTGCTCTAGGTGATCCTGCTGTGCCAGGGGGTTTGGACTAGATGATCTTTCAAGGTCCTTTCAGAACCCTAATGATTCTATGAATACTCTTACAAGTTGTTATGAGCTTAATACAGGGATTACCCTAGTGGGGAAGGAAAAACAATAGGGAGATGCAGAGTTTTTATTGGAGGTCTGTTACTAATCAAATGCTCTTCTTTTCCCCGTGTACATTCTGCTTATTACAGTGACAAGAAAAACTTTTTATTCCTTACTCCCTATAATTAATACAGCAACTGGAGGGTAAATTCTATTGAAGATATTTCATCATCAGTAGTTAAATTAAGGAGCTGTGGTAAGGGATACAGTTATCTGTAGGAGCACTGTTCTGTGACACTAGAAATAGCAACTGACATTTAGTACTAGCAATGATGGTACACAACCCTTAGAGGATGCATTTTTTTTTTTTGTTTCCAGGAGTGAGTAACTAGCTACTAAGATAGGTGTGGGAGGTAGAGACATTAGTAAATAGAGTAAAATCATCCAAAGTAATTAAAATTAAGAAAAGTGGATACCATTCCAGCAGAATAACTTTGAAAAATCCAATTTTTTCCTTAAAGAATGGTTAACTGATGAAATTTTCTTTCTCTGAAGACCCTCTGCTCAGCTTCCTCTGGAACATTTGAATAATCTCAGCATGCAACATTTTAATTTTAAGCCTGTGAAGCTGTTCGGAGAAGAAAATTCATTTATAATTAATAAAATATTTATTTGGATGTTTATTGCCCCAGGGGTCTGTGCTGGGTCCACTCCTGTTCAATCTAGTCATTAATGACTTGGATGAGGGATTAGGGTGCACTGTCAGCAAGTTGGCTGAAGATACAAAGCTGGGTGTTGTTGCCAACACCTCAGCAGGCTGTGCTGCCATTCGGGGAGACCTGGACAGAGAGAAATATAATGAAGTATAACAAGGCTAAGTGTAGAGTCTTGCATCTGGGCAAGAACAACCCCAGGTCCCAGTATAGGTTGGGGACTGACCTGTTGGAGAGCAGT
>JAOXOE010000405.1:42509723-42529588 GCA_028565055.1 Phoeniculus purpureus
TTTTGTAGGCCCCCTTCAGATACTGGAAGGCCACAAGAAGGTCACCTTGGAGCCTCCTCTTCTCCAGACTGAACAGCTCCAACTCCCTCAGTCTGTCCTCATAGGAGAGGTGCTCCAGCCCGCTAATCATCCTCGTGGCCCTCCTCTGGACACGCTCCAGCATGTCCATATCCCTCTTGTAATAAGGGCTCTAGAACTGGATGCAGTACTCCAGGTGGGGTCTCACCAGAGCCGAGTAGAGGAGGAGAATCACCTCCCTTGACCTGCTGGCCACAGTTCTCTTGATGCAGCCCAGGATCCGGTTTGCCCTCTGAGCCACAAGCACACACTGCTGGCTCACATCGAGCTTCTTGCCCACAAGCACTCCCAAGTCCCTCTCCTCAGAGCTCATAAACTTTTGAACCTATTGACCAATTTCAACCAAATTCAATAGACAGTGTGCAGTTTGCAAGCAAAATGACTTACTAAAAATGCCTTCCTTCATTTTTCAGAATGGAACTACCCCTTTGATTCCTCTAGAGAGGATGAAGTTGAACCCAATCATTATTAGACGAGAGTATATTCTTTCACACGTGACATTATGCCCAGCAAGAGGAAGATTTAGCTGGATTTTGAAGCTTACTGAGAAGCACAGACATAAAGCAATATGAAAATAAGGTTTATTAGTCCATGCTCTGCATAGAATTTGCATATTTTAGTGTCACGTAGTTGTAGTATCCCTTGTCTCTGAGAACATAATGATTGAAATACGTCAATGTGTATGACCTGGGCAACTACTACTGCCAATGAATCTGTGAGTGCTCAGGATTCCTGAAGTAAGGTCCCAAGGATCCTGAATCTGGTGCTCATAAAATGAACACAAATAATTGCAAGCTGCATTTCTGTCCTACTTTTACTGGAAGACTATTTGCATCTTTCATTTTCCGCCAAGCTCTTTGGTCGCAATGCACAGAGTGATTTTTCCACATTTAGAGCATTTACAGTAATAATAAAGAAGAAAGTATATTTGGTGAGAGAGCTTTGCAAAGAGTCACTGAGCACTCATCTTGACTTTGTGTCTTCTATGCTTTCCCACAGTGTTAGCAGAGGCCCTTGATCAAACTCTTAGAAGAAACAAATTATTATAGTTTCATTCAACTGAAGCGATGACAATTCACAGAAGCTCCCTTCTGCACAGTGTACTGATCAGCAAGAGAGGAATAGGAATGGAGTCATAGCTCCAAGAACCCTGGCAGAGGTGAACTCATACATACCTTGCAAATGCAGTGGCTTCTTTTTTCAAGAGACATCAATTAATATCTACAAATCTTAGATTTTCACGTAATGGAAAATGCTGTTACGTAGAAAATCTCTGATCTAGATTGGGATGAAATGTGTCATAGGAATTCTGTGTATTTTATACTCTTTCTTGAGATACAGATCCAGTTGTGGCTCCTTTGCCATGATGTATCACGTCAAGGTATTTCATAGCAGTACGGCATCACACTAGGGGATGTTAATCCTACAACACTGACTCCAAGTTACAATGATTATTGTTTTCCTCTTAGTAGTACTCTGCTAATTAGAACACTTAAGGGACAAGGGGTTCATAAAGGTTTGGCAGAGAGAGGAGGACAAGGAAAATGAGGATTTGTCCTGACTACAGGGTGCCTCATGTCTTATGTGAGGAACTAATCTAGGGTAATAAACACAACAGTAATAACAATGGCAACAGAAAACAGGAGGATGCAGATGGTACCATTTCATAATGCATTGGGCCTGGAGTCTTTACAATATTATGTGGCAGTTTCCCGTAATCACTTCAAAGATTCCATGAAACCATGTGAAATAAAACCAAATCTCATAAACACACTTTTCCGATAACTACATGAACCCTAACAAATAAGTATATAATTATCCTCTCAGAGATGCTTAGTTCAGCTTAAGACGCACGTTCATTGTCCTGCCAATACTTCCACTTCAGGTGGTAAATTACTGTTTTCAGCAGTAAAACACTGCCTTAACATGAAAGGAGATGTTCTCCATCTTTTCTGCACTTTCAACAGCTTGTGTTGTTGGCTATTTTGGAAAATGTTTCCTGTAAGTGTTCAGATTTAACACCTGGCAAGTCTGGTATCAGACCCGCTAGTGTTGGATGGACCCTGTATAAGTGCAGGGTTCCGGGCACAGCAACACAGACAGTAGGAGATGATGCAGTCATAGACTGTCGCACTGGAATTAGCTCTTTTGTATTAGCACAGATGGTAGGAAAAGGCCCCAGACCTGGCTCTTTCATTGCTAGATGGCTGAAAATGTCACAAAACAGTGCGGAGTGTACCTGTGGATTGTCTTGGTTGTCTGTCATCATGCATTCAGCACAATCGAGTAGCTAACCTTATTGTAGCTCCCTACATAATGGGCCTGGGCAGGGAGAAAATAAAAACAAAACATTACAGCTCCCTGTGTATTCAGGTGGAATGGTGCTTGAAAAAATGTTTTGACTTCTAATTTATTACTTTTTTGGTATTACATTCCGGGTGGTTCATTTATATCTTGCCTACTAAATAGAACTGTAATTATCAAAGTGCAAAGTATCTTTACTACATGCAGTAGCCCGTACAGAGTACGTTGGTTTCATTAAAATTCTGGCCCAGGTGGCTGCTGAGTGTTGGAAAGTACATTACCAATATAACTGAATTGATTTTGTTGAACTTATTGAAGGTGAAAACATTGGGCATAATTTGTCTAGATTTCAGAAAAAACCCAAATCCAACATTTGATACTTTACAGCACAACAGATCCATTTATAAAGCCAGACAGCTTAATACAGACAGAGTAAACAAAGCCCTGAAGAACAGACACAAAGGGCTGTTAAAGGAAACCTGTTTACATGCAGGTTGCTACAAAATGCAGCATTAAAATAATTCCTGGTTTTGTCTTTTAAAGACTGTTCCAAAGCTTAATGATCTCTCTAGGTTACACTTATTTCTCCTCACTGTACACTGGATGCACTCACCAATCTCTCCAGGTTGGTTCTGTGAGTGTGTTTCCTGGAAAATATGAAAGAAATTATTTTTACCCACCATGAACATCCATCTGGACTACCAGAACACAGTTTATTCCCTCTTGTCATTACTTGGGTCAGATAAAAGAGAATGGATTAAACAAAATTTTCCCAGAAATTTTTCAGAATCACAGAGTAAACCAACTCCTGTCAGTGAGGTACAAACCCAGTGGAGTAACTACCCAACAGGTATCCATAAAACACATCTCTGCATGTTTTTGGATCAGCTAGAAGCAAAAGTGCTGAAGGTACAGCTGACCAGTAGGAATATTTCCTCCCTGGTTTTATGACTATATAGAAAAAATAGTGAACATAATAACGGTGTCTTACTAAGAACGTTTGTTGGAAACAAAACATACCTTAACTATTAAAAGAAAAATAAAATTCTAAGAATTTTAAGAATTTACCTACTTCTAAGAAGTAGGTAAAACAGTGTTATTTCATATTTTTGGATTGTGAACTGTGAATAAAGACCAGCCATCCTTGTCCTGCATAGCTGATGAAAAACTAAGTGGGAGGACGAATTCCGATAGAGAGATAAGGTGCTGAGAGAAGAAAGAGAGTAGATTGAATAATGTGTCTGGGATTGTAACTAATTCAGAAATAAGTCATGGGCTAAAGGGTAACCAAGGACTAGAATATAAATAGTTCCAGCAGAACAATGGGAGTCTGGAGTGAAAGCAAAGTGACAGGGTCAGTAACAGAGGGAAATGCAAATGAACTCTGAAAGAGGGTAAATGGATGGATAAAAGGTAATTTCAGGGGTGTTACAGATCTGTGGAAATACAATAATGAGAAATGCAGCATCAACACCAGGAATATGCAATGTTTTTAGTCAAGATTTTGTTATGACTGGGAGTTAATTTTAAGCCAGGTTTTCATTCTTTTGTAAAGGATCTTATGGACACCTGGATTGACAAGAGATTATATTATTTGTTTTATCTCTATATTTCTATATCTATGCATCGCCTCCTTGTGACTTTCTTACTTTTCTTTTTTTTTTTTTTTAGATACTGGACCATTGTGACACATCCTAAAGAGTGTTTTGGTCCTGTTGTTTGGGTAGAATGTTTTGGAGTTGAAGTGATGCAGTAGGACTTTCTGGATATTTGATCTAGAAGCCTTCATCATGATGTGGGGGTCAGGACTATACGTATACAAGCACATACTTAGTCAGTCCAAATACTTCTTTCCAATATGTTTTTAAAAATTTACACTATTTGACAATATGAAGTTCATCGATAGGAATATAATTGTGTGAGGTAATGCTGACGTGCCCTGGTGATAGAAAGTTGAGGTCTATGTTTCAGCTGGCAGAATATGATGTCTTTTCATGCTGTTAGAATAGCTTCCTGGCAAATGTAGGAAACTGAGGCACAGAAAGGCAAAATGATTTGTTCTGTGTTATTCTGCATCAGGACATAGATCCAGAATGCGTGGCCCATAGATGTTGTCCAAGTGTTGAATACCTTCAGAGAAAAAGCATCGTGATAGCTTTCATCTCTCCTGCCATCAGCTTTAAAAATCTCCCCTCATTACGCAGAAAGACTCAATGAACTTTGTTTTCAAGTGTGTAGTTTAACATTAGAAAATGCACTAGAGTTCAGAATGTAAATAAGATTCAGAACAAAATTATGAACAACACTAGTAAATTTTCTGTCTACTTGGGATCTTCTGTTCTTACTAAATTTTGGCTACCTTCCTATTCCCTAGAATCTGGCAGGCTGAAGGCCTTTGAAAAGAAATAACAAGCTGTTGTACTTTCAAGTTTACATACGCCTTGCATAGCAAATCACAACTTTTTGCAAAGAATAAAGTCATTAGGATAATAACTTCAATCTTCCCCCTTGACTGCCAGTGCTATCCTCTCCTCTAGTTTCAACATAACATTAATGAAGAGCTTTATAATTTCATTGCACACAAGAAACAATGGATCCATATTACATGTGTCCTTTGGTAATAGTAATAATAATAATAATATAGTAGCACTAACAGTGTGTTAATAACAATGTAACAATAATATAATATAATCACACACTGTTATATGTCCCTACCACAATAAAGCATCTCCAATTAGTCACTAGATGTGGGTAGAAAGTCAGACCACTTTCACCTTTGGATTGCTTTAAGACCACATTAAGCTTAAGAGTAGAGAAAAATGGGGTCCTTCACTGAGTGATTCAGAACATGATATTTTTATTAGTGTGGGTCTACAGCAGTTTTAATTTTTCTTAAAAAAAATTCTTCAGATTCAGACTTGGATGCTCAGGAGCAGTGGAGGCTGGGAAGTTCCCACACATGTTGTAATGCCTCTATCTTGACAAAGTAGAAAGAGAAGGAGGAACAAAGGAGCTCTCTTCTCAAAGTTGTGGGAGACTAGACATGCTATGAAAAGTAGTTAATGAAATGGAACTGGATAGGACAGGCGAAGAGGAGCTTTAGGTTGCAGGAATACTTTCAAAGCAGAGAGAGTTGTCAGACTTAGAGACATTTTTGCACCATCCCTTACTCCCCAAGTTTTTGTTATTCCCCCTGATGTTTCAGCCTTCAAAGAAAAGCTGCTTTAACAGGGAGTATGTGTTTGTTGTCTGTTCTAGTGAAGACTGATGACTTTGTTTAAATGGCCAGTGAAGCTGAGTTTAAGCTAAACTATCTGACTTTGCGCAGTATCCCACATGCATGTGGTTGTCTCATCTTCACTGGGCTGCAACAATTTGCAGCAGAAGAGTGAGCAGACATGAAGGGAAGCTGACATCTTCAGACACTCCAGGCAGATCCTCCAGAATTTCCATGACCTTCCTCCTACTCACTTCAGGGAATACAGCTGAAAGCAAGAAGAAAAGCAGTAACAGTGTGATACGGTTTACTCTCATTGTATAGATGACTTTGTGTATACTCATAACCCACAGATCTGCACATCAAATCTGATGTAGATTGGTGCCTCTAAACTTAAAGAAATGAATTACAATTTAGAAAAAAATACAATAGTCTTTTGAATATTTTCTGTTAACACTGGAATAGCATCTTAATTCTAGGGCTGCACAGGCACAGCACCAAACACCTTCCACGTGCATTAAAAATAAGGATTCAGTTTCCCATCAAAATGTGAAAATAAATAAGGTGTTTGTTACTGTGATCAAACAGGTCTTCAAGAAATTTCACAAAATATTACCCAAGAGATAATCAGAAGAGTGATGCCCAGGTTATCAAGTGAAGAATCACGAAAGCACTCCTGTAACCACCCTGCCTTAACTTTCCTATGTGCTTCTCTCAGTGTTTTGCCTTGTAGTGGAGTTTCTACTGCAGAATTAACAAGATTTTAATTATTCTTTGCAGCCACGTGCAAGTTCCCAATTAAAGGCTCTATTTCCTGTCCATATGCTCTCAGTTTTTGCTCTTACGTTTCTCACATCACCAAGAGAGAGGAAGGTTGAAGTATGCTCTGAGAAGAAGTAGGCACAGTCAACTTTCTGTTAGCCACCGATGGGTTTTCTAGCTGGCACTAACAAAATATGGAAGCCAGATGAAGTCTGGCAAAGTTTATTAGCTCTAATGAAGAAATGGCCTTACTGGTTCCAGACTGAACTTGAATGTCTCTGTATTATGGTCTCAGGAATGAAAGGGATTTGCTAATCCCATTTTATGCTGACCCTGACAGACCCGACATGACTTTGCACAGCTCCTCGTAGGTTTTTATTCTTCCTACTGAATACTCCAGCTGTCGGTACCCTAACAATTTATTACTGCTGCATTAATGCGACTGAGCTATTTCTTGACCTGAGCTGACACTATGAGTTATGGGACACAAGCAACGAGAGATTTATTCCTTGTGTTTTATTGCATGTTTGATGTTTTGGAAAGAGAGGATTTCCATTGCTCCACTCTGAAAGGACTTAATGTTTGCCTGGAGCCAACTGATGTAGTTCCACTGAAGTAAGTAGAAGTATGTCAGGAAACCAGGTTACAACTGAGAAAGTTAAGTATCAAGTACTTATTTCATATTAGTCATGATTTTTCTGTTTACACCTTACTATGCTATTTCTGCATTCACTTGGTTTTCTGAGAAGACTTATTCCAACCATTTCCTTGGAATAAAATACCAAGAAACAAGCAATTCCTATCAATATACATGAAATAACTTATTTTAAACAGTTTCATTTTGAATAAACTTTAACAATGGATACAACAAATGGCACTGAAGTCAATTAATGTTTTTCTCCCTTATTTCTTTTAAAATTCAGATGTGTGTTTTAGTAAAATGTTCTGGCTAAACAAAATACTAAGCATAGCATTTTAGTTTTGTGTGATATTGACTGTTAGCATTTTGTATGATGGACTGTTAGTTTTACAAGGAAATAATCAGTTCATAGTTTTGACACGTTTTTTAATGATGAAGTACCAAATTAATACTTTTTCACTAAAATGTTTTTTATCCACTTTACATTTCACCTGAGGGAAAAACGAACAAACAGTGAACCAATGTAGCAAAAGAGACTTCTAAAATTCTTAATTACCAGTGTTAGTCACAGAAAAGGAATACTCTGAACCATGACAGTTGGCAGTTCCGCTTCAAAATTAAAAATTAAGAAAATGTTGTTTTAAAAAGTCAATGTAAATATAAAACAAGAGAATTTTCCATTGAAAACATTGGCTTTCTTTGTGGTCTCCAAAAGACCAATTTATATAGCACTGGGTGTAAGATATAAAGAAATAATTAAACTTTTATCCCCATAAAAGCCGGCTTCCAGCAGCTCCCTGCCCCGAGACAGAGGGGGCTTCGCTGGGTCGGGTCCGCTTTGCTCCTGTAACCAGCAGGGACAACCCCAGCGCGGCAAAGACAGCCCTGGCCCGGTGCAGACCCCGGCGCAGAAGGGAGAGTCCCGGCCTGGACCTGATGCCACGGACCAGAGAAGCAAGACTTTGGGGCAGATCTACCACCACTCCCCTCCATGGAGCAGCCCTTTCAGCCTCGCTGTGAGCTAAGGAGCTCCTCTTTCTTCCTCCTAGAGCTGAGACGGGATGAGAGAGGAGAGGAGAGGATCTTGGAAAACCCTCTTGGCCGCGTGCAGAGAGTGGGAGGGGGTGGCCCTGCTGACGCAGCTGTGCGGTCGGTCTCCATCCTGGGTCCCACGCGTGGCCAGGGCCCTGCGGCCGCCGCCATTTTAGTGAGCCCTGATCAGCGGGAAGAGAGACTGTTGGTCACTTCTGCTGCTGAGAAAGACTGGGGGGTGCTTGGTGTTGGGGAGAATTCATCCGTGCTCAGCTGAAGAAAGCAGAAGGACTTGAGAATCCTTAAACTCTTGGGCATGAAAGACAGAGTCTGGGGTATTTGTGTGAAAGCAGGTCTCCTGCACCGAGGGGTGCAGTTCAGGTGCTGAGGAATCAGGCCATCCCGAGAGCGTTGAGCTGGAGAAACTTCGCTGAAGAATTGAAGAATTCACCAGTCTGCAAACAGCCTGGGTGCCGCTGTACCACAGACGGGGTGATGCATGAATAATAGAGAGGATGTTGGTACTCCTCTACTTGACTGACATGCTCTTTTTCCCCCAGATGTGTGATGTGAAAAAAAGACCCAAGGACCAATACGATAGTGATCTCCCATTGTATTTTTCTCAGAATATATGATGGCATTTGTGGCACAGTTTCTAGTGTGTGTGCACTAACTTGCTTAATCTTTTCTTCTTTTCTGTACACAGTTATAGAGTTAATAAACCCTTTTCCAGTTTCCCTAAGCTACCCATTATCTGGCAAATTTATCTGAGAGTTCATCAAGACCTAGCTGCTTTGTTTTCTTTTCCCTTATCTTTGATTGTGGTCTTGAACCCACCACGTCTTCCAATGCTCTCATTTCCCAAAGGTGTATATTTTGTGTGCACATACAGCTGAGACTCAGAAAGCAATGTCTGACAGCTTGCTGCTGACAGAGAGCAGTGACAAGCTTCTATTCAGAGCAACTGAGGTGGATCTACGAAATAACTATGTGAAGCACCATGGATCTTAGGAAGACACTGTCTGAACGCATCAGTGTTTCATAAAACACAAGCTCAAGCAGTCAGCCTAGAGGTATAACAATCAGAGGAGGCAAAAAGCAGACAATTCAGCAATATCACTGTATTAAGGGGTACAGGAATTATGTCTGGTTCAGGCTGGACAGGGATTAAACAGAAGCAAGTATAAAGAAGAGATGGCTCTCAATTTTGAACTCCTCCAAAAGAAAAGAAAATGCAAGAGTGACCTGCAATGAAGGTAACTAGCTCAAAGCTCTAACAGCTACTCATTAATATTATCAAGATGTTTTAAACAATATTTCAGTCTTCCATTCATCAATTGTCTGAGATAATGAAGGGTGCGACTCATCCAAGGACTTAATATCATGTAGACAATCTTGACTATAACCAAAGGATCTAAAAGATGGGTAAAAATCAAGTCCTACTACCAGTACATGCCAGAAGGTTAACCTTATAGTGCTTAATAGCTTCCCCAATTGGAATTGTGTCAGAGAGAAGGGAGCGCAAGAAGAACCAAACCTCTGGGAATTGATGAACTGATTGCCCATTGTAGTTGAGGGAAATCTATTTGCAGAAACAAATTGACCTTGTCAGCTAGATAGAGACACAGATGCTAAATGATGTAACCAGGTTCCAAATCTGCTGAATCACATGTAGCTCTTGCAGCAGTCAAGAAAATGGTGGAAGCTATTTTTACTAAGGAAAGGACATTTTTTATGAAATAGATATGCTTCTATTGAATCCTCAATAGATATCTTATGTAAATAGTGGGTATGTTTTAGTCTCTTTATGTTGCACAACTGTATTCGCTTATCTGTTTCCAGGGCCAGAGTGACATGTTCATAGTAAAATTTGCATATATACACGTCTTCACTTCTCATAGTAGAAGTAGTTGGTGGACCCTGGCTCAGTGCCAGATACCCACCCAAGATGCTTTATCAGGCCCTTCCTCAGCTGAAATAAATATGTATTTGTTTATATAATAATATGAAGCTAATGTTATACTTAATAATTAAAAATAATTATAGATAATCTTTAAAACATATAGTTATAAATAATAATAATATAAAGCAAAATGCTCGTGGATTGAGATAAGGATGGGGAGATATCGCTCACCAATAACTGTCACAGGCTAAGCAGACTTGACTTGGAGAAAATTAATTTCATTTATTATCTATTAAATCAGAGCAGGATAATGAGAAACAAAAACTTCATCTTGAAATACCTCCCCCCCCTACCCATCCTTTCTTCCTGGGCTTAACATTGCTCCAGATTTCTCCACCTCCTCTCTCCCAGGGATACAGGGAATGGGGGTTGTGGTCAGTTTATCACGTGCTGGACTGCCTCTGTGGCTCCTTCCTTTACAATAGGAGACTCCTCACATACTTCCCTTGTTCTGGCATGGGGTTCATGCCATGGGAAAGAGGTTTCTGTGATATTCCCAATATGAGTCTTTACACAAGCTGCACTTCTTCACAAACTACTTCAGTATGGTGCTGTCATTCAGGAATGAAAATGTGGAGCCCTCTTGGTTCACATGTAGTGCCAGTAAACCCACGCCAGCGTGAGCTCCTCTCTCCACAGGTTGACAGATACTGCCAGGTGCATAAGCCTCCCACAGAATTAGCGTCCTTCAATCACATCCACCTACTCCAACATGGGTTCTTACCCATGGATCTGCTCTGCTATTAACCTCCACAGGCTGCAGGTGGACCTGCTCCACTGTTAACTTCAATGAGATGCAGGAGGATCTGTTTCACCATTATCCTCCATGGGCTGCAGAGGCATAGCCTGCATCACTATGATCTTCACCATGGCTTGCAGGGAAAACTTCACTTCGACACGTGAGTACCTACTCCCCTTCCCCTTCACTGGTCTTGATGTCTGCAGAATTGTTCCATATATCCTTAGTCCTCTTTTGCACACTTTTCTCCTGCTATCACTGCTGTTGAACAGCTTTCTTCTATTTTTCTTTCTATTTTGTTACCACAGAGAGGCTATCACTGTTGCTGATTGCCTTGGCCTTTACCAATAGTGGGACCATCTTGGAACCCGTTGGCGTTGATGTTATTTGACACAGACAAAACTTCTTGCAACTTCTCACAGAAGACCCTTGTAGCAAAAAAAAAAACCCTGTCAAAGTCTTGCCATGCAAACCCAGTACAGTATCTAAAGAACAATTATAGTAGTTGATCCTTGCAAGGAAAAATTAGCAAAAAACCAGAAGTGGGTCCACCTGTAGAAGACAAGACACATCAAAATTCAACCCTAATATATTTGTAGCTTTTCATATTTTTAGAGGACTTTTTTCCCAGATGAATAATTCTATATAAAACCTCAACTTTCTCCACACTTTCAACAACACCCACTTCAAAGGAGAAATTAGACCAAAATATCTAAAATATGCCTTTAACTTTTTTTGTCAAACAAGGATGCTGTGATTCACACCACATTGGATGAACTCAAGGCAAGTCTGGTCCAGTTAATGGAAGAGAAGTGTGTTGGCAATTCCTAAAAGTAAAGCTGGTTGTGGTGTCTATGCCAGTTCTTTGGGCTGGAAGGTTCTTCACAGGAAGCTCAGTGTAACTGGTCCTCTTCTATCACTCTATCACCTGCTTTTAACAGCTACTGCAAACAGGGTTCTGATTTAGGTGGTCTAGGCCAAGATAAACTCTTGTCTTCTTCTTGTATCCAGACTCAGGAAACATCAGTTTTCACACAGTGGTTTGTGCTGATCTAAAGAAAAGGATGTTCTATCAACATGACTGATTTTGGAAGCCAAACCTAGATTGTCATATCCAATATATCCAACCCATTAATATGTCCTAGAACTTTGCAGATAAGGACTTCCCCTATATCTTCCTTGGTTGGTGGAGTCTCCATTCAAATTCCTTTATGTTTCAATAACAAAGAGCAATGTAGAATGGCAAAGCAAAACCCAGCTCGGGCACATGTCTGGCTGCCTGCTGCAGTATCCTTTTCTCACAGGTTTTAATAAAGATCCAGAATTAGTTAAGAAACAAGTCTTCATTTAGGTGGAGACCAAGGAATAAAGTAACCACTACATCCACTTACATCAGCTTCCACTGACGAAGCCTTAAAGTTTACAAAGTTTGCCTTCCGATATTAGTTGAAGGAATTAAGTTCCAAGTCAGTACCAAGAAGTATGGTAGTTCCTTGTACTTGTAGGCACAATCCGAATGTCATTGCCTGTAGTACTGCCTCCAGAGCAGACTACCCGCAAATTCTCTAGCTTGGGAGCAGATATCAGCCTAGCTTGAGCTGTATGCGAATCAGTTTTGATTCCAAATCTCATCCAAGAAACTTCATAACCATGCAGAAGGTTGTTCTATCTTAGCCTACAGTCATGGCTTACCTACGCTGCTACTTGCGTTCAAGCTAACTAGTTTAGGTGGCTGCAGAGCAGAGGTAATCTGAGAAGTTTGGATACAACAGGCAAGCAGCAAAAGAAATCAATCAAAAAATCATCGTTAGCATCAAACAACAAAATCAGGACAGACACTGTTTAACACTGCTGCACGTCTTTGAGGACTTTGTTGAATTGAGCAGTGTTCAGGTGCTTTTAAAAGACAACTACATAGGTAAATATTTATTAAACTTCTACTGAATCTCTAGATCAAGTGAAAATTAAAGTGACCAAGTCTCAGGTTAGTTTCCCTCTTTCTGGGAAGCTAATTGAAGAGATGCCTCCCTCCTCCCATTCTCCCCACAACTCATTACTTCCAATACTTCAATACTGCATTTCTGAAAGGAAAATGGCAGATTACCAAAGCACGTCAATCATGTGATGAGTTGTATTTATAAGCTTCCTTTTTGCCAAGTAACTCAGGGCACTATACAGACAATTAAAGTTAAATTATAATCACACAAATTGTTACGACTGCATGTTATTAGCTGATTAGAGAAAAAATTAACCCTCAAAATTAGGCTAAAAATAAACAAGCATGGCAATGCTGAAAGCAAAGAGGAGGACAAAACAAGTTGTTTGTCTTAGTGCTGTTCCAGGTAGTTAAAAGACGTTTTTAATAACTTTCATTGTTCTAACTTGCATTTGATTGTGTTTTTCACTTGAAAAGAAGTGGGAATTTTCAGACTCTCAAATTCTCGTCAATTATTTATACACCTGAAACTTATCCATGGGTGGAATAGAGAACACTGAGCCTAGGCACCTGGGTTTTCTGTAACAACAAAGAGCAGCTTGAAAAATCCATTCTCTTAACTAGGGAACAGCTTAAAATTGTCAGCAAGAGGGACATGTTCCCTTCCAGGATTAGTGTGTGAACAACAGGGCTGCCAGCAAGTATCTCTGTCCCTTCAAGACAGGCATCCTGAATTTTTCATCTCCAATCATTTTCCAAGATAATGGAGTCAGACTTCATTGCTGCAATGTACAGACTGGGTAAATGCTGAAATCTTGGCTATGGAGGTAATTTACTCTGCTTTCTGGTGAGTCCTCTTCTGAGAAAAGATTGATCTGTTTGGACCTTTTCCAGAACTAGGTGAGAATGCAAACAAATTTTTATTCATTTTTACAGATGGTCAGACCTTGTAAGTCCTGTTATTGGAAAAGAAAATGCCTGGCATTTCGTATTGGGAAGAGCTTCACATTTCTGATTTGTGCTAGACTGGCTCCAAGCGTGATTACTGAAGTCAGACCTTGGGGATTTAGGCAGGGTGGGAGATGCATTCCAGCCAGCTTCAGACACTGACAGCATCAGTGTCTGACTCAGAGCTGGTCACCTGGGATCCTTCCATTGTCAGAGGGAAGGAGTTAGAACTTTGAGTTTCAGGCACTTCACTGAAAAAATATGAACCTACTTCAGTTCCTTTCTGAAAGGGAACCCCCGAGGCCCAGTAAAATTTCACTGATGAAATGCACGGTCACCTGTAGGGTATGAAAGTGGCATCACGTGGTTCTAAACTATCTGTTTGACTCAAACCCAGGTCAACTAAACATTTGCCTTTTCTGACCAATTTTTATCTGTGTTGACCCTAAGTGTTTATAGTGACGGAAGTTAAGTAACTTTTTCAGATGATCTCTTAACTTTGTCATGGCCCCTGCCATGAGCCACTAGAACAGTTTTCCTCCAGTTCACATGTGGAACTTAAAAGAATTTGGTTTTAACTTGACTATGGTCATGGATAAGCGCGTATTTTAATACTGCTGTCATGTCTTCATTTGATCTTGTTTGTCACTTTATCACTGGAGCTTTTCCTGTTAACAACCACAATTCAAAATGTTTTGACTTTGCTAAAAGCATTTTAAAAGGAAAAAATATTTAAAGAATTCTTTCACTGCCTTCAAAGACTGAGGCTTTCAAAGAGTTTATCTGGGTTTTCTTTCCTGAGCAGATTTTATTACTGTTAGACTGACAGACTAAAAATACTTAACCTGTTCTTATTTGAAAGAACACGGAGACAATTTAGAGTGTCTGTAGAACAGTTGTTTCTAGCACAGCTTTATTTTGGTTTTTTTTAAATTAAAGGCTAACACTCAAACATGTGAGACAGCTATAAAGAAGAAAGGTTTGAAAGGCATTTCTATCTATGGATATTGTGTTCAGTTCTGAGCCCCTCAGTTCAAGAAGGACATAAAACTGTTTGAGAGAGTCCAGTGCAGAGCCACAAAGATGATGAAGAGAGTAGAATACCTCCCTGATGGGGAAAGGCTGAGGGAGCTGGGTCTCTTTAGCTTGGAGGAGACTGAGGTGTGACCTTATTAATGTTCATAAATACGGAAAGGAGAGGTGTCAGGAAGATGGAGCTATGCTTTGCTTGGTGGCATCCAATGATAGGACAAGGGGCAATGGGTATAAGCTGGAACATAGGAGGTTCCACATGAATATGGGAAGGAACTTCTTCCTGGTGAGGGTGACAATTATTCTGACAAATCATTGTTTAGTAGTGATGCCATGGTTTTTAAATGCCAGATACCCCCATGAGTTGGGAAGATGAAGAGAATCGGTGACATGTTTACCTGATGACTCTCAACCTGTTCTGAGCTTGGTTAGAACAAAGTTAATTTCCTTCACAGTGCTGCTGTGGTAGGTTTTGGATTTGTGACTAAGATAGTGTTGCTGTTTTATTTAGGTGATTTTTAAGCTATTGCTGAGTTGTACTTACACACATCAAGGCACTTCCTTCTTCTCACATTGCTCTGCCAGCAAATAAGATGTGGGTGCTCACATCTTATGGCTGTGGATGGCTAAGCTAAGCTAAGACAACTGATCCCAACTGACTAAAGGGCTATGTCCCCTCCTGTATTACACCATGCTCAGCAACTGAAGCTGTGAGAAGAAGGAGGAACGGGGGAAAGTTTGGAGTGATGGCACCTTTACAACTCACTGTTACATCTGATGTTGTCCTGCTTTCCTGGAACCTACTAATCAGAGTTAATCAATGAATTCCTTATCTTGCTTTGTTTGTGTGTGCAGCTTTTGTTTTACCTATTGAACTGTCTCTATCTCATGATTTTTTGCACTTCTGCAAAAGTGCATCTGCATCAGTGCTAGCAATAGGGTTGGGTTCAGAATTGGGTTTGTACATCAAGTCATTATTTTCATAGTTTTCCTATCTTTATCTTTTATTTCTCTTCTCTTTCCCTTATGCAGAGAGAGAGAGAAAGTCCAATAGAGAGCATCTGTCATTTGTCTTGGGGCCAACACAGCCTCAAACTATGACAATCCTTCTGATTCTCTCCACACTCCCATTATGAGGTAGTGAGTGAGCAGCTGTGTGGGGCTGAGCTACGTTTTGCAGTTAACCCCCAGCACAAACATACAGGAACTACTGAGGTGTGACATGGACTGACTGCAGTGATGCACATCTGATCCCATGGCCAGGCACAATGTCATTTCAAGGTGACCCTTTCTGAGAGTCATTAAGTTCCTCCATCATTTATTTATGTATTTGTCTCTGGCTTAATGAATACAGCCCTAGATGATAAAACAAAGGTGAGTCGGTTTGCTAAAGTGGCTTAAGTTAATGTTTTCCTTCATGATGTGGGTAGAACAGAAGCATGCACAGGATCGGTAAAGTTGATCAAAGTAGCAACCTGATAGCTTTTGAAAGTGAGCCTATTCCTTGGTAGTCTTTCGAAATACCTTTTTTTGACAACAGTTACCAACAGGAGAATCACAGTTAATGTAAATATCTTCCTAGCACTTAATTTGTCCCGTCTGATTTATTCTGGAGTTCAAAAGAGTGTATGAAGACGTGAAGATAAGGGGTAGGAAGGATGTCAGCTCCCTTTTAAATGTAACTTATTCCAGGAAAACAGCTTGTGCTTCCACCATTTCAGTGTTGAACATACACTTCACTTTAACAAGCAATCAGACCTGAACAGGGAGTTGTAACTAAAACAATTCAACAGCAGATCTTTTTCTCTTCCAATTTCCCCCTTCCTTCCTGGATGACTCCAATTGCCTGAGCCTGAAATTACGTGGTAATCTTCAAGCCGTTTCTATTCTTTGTGCTGGAACACAGAGATTGCTGGTTACACCTGCTCTATTTTTTTTTCATCTTCTGTAAAACAGAAGGCTTGCAGCAGTGCTATTTTGACAAAGCCTAAAAAAGAAAGCAAGAGGCAGAGATGGTGTACAAATGCTTTAAAATCTTGTGTGTGGTGCATGAAAATTGCATTACAGCAGAGTTGTTTCACTGGAAATAAAACACGAGTGCTCCTTCTGTGCTAAGCTTCCCTTCAAAGTAGTAAGCCTAACCACAGTACAGCTGTAAGGATAAGGCATAAAGGATTTGGGTCTGAACTGGGACCGGGAGTAGAAAACATCTTTACAAAGAAGATGTGAACGAGGAGGCAGAAAGACTTTGGTCCCAGGAGTTGTGTTTGAAGTCCCTGTCAAATTAGATCAATTCTAGATATTACTCAGATTTGAAATTAAACAGAGGTCAAAATGAAAAACAAATCAAGGGTGTCCTTTTAGTTGATACTAAGAACCCTAAAGTGAATGGTGAACTTCACGGTAAAGTCAGTAGTAGGAAAATGACTGACTACTAAGTCTTTCTGTTTTCCTTCTCATGTTGTTCATTATTTTATTGTTAATCCTGAATAATGAAGAGCATCCAGTCTTTTTGTCCCATCATGGATAGGAATGATTATGGCTGTGCCTGCCTTTATGTAGTGACACAGGACAGAGTTCAGTCTAACAACCGCTCACGCAGGCACAGGGTAAGAGCAGGTCCTGTTTAGAGAGCTACACTCTCACAAATGGCTACGATACAAGTCTGGACAGCAATAACAGAGGTGTCTGGACTTTCCGTAACAGAGGCGTAGCCTGCAGTTATGCGTCTGTGCTCAAAACAGGTTCACTGTCCCACAGAGAAACAGACACCTTCAGAAACTGAGTCAGCTTTTTCTAAAAAGAGACTGTCTTTTTCAAATGTTAACTTAGAAAATTACCTTTAGGAGTAATAAACAAAAATTCTTTACTTATTTCCCTGAGCTCTTCCTCTTGTTCATAATTTCACCCACTGTTTGTCTCAGAGGGCATCAAGAAAACTGGCTTAGGTCAACCATTCTCCATTTAGACAAGCCCATATGAATTAGAAGAATCCCAATCCCTGGTTGGAAGGCTTCTCTCTATAGCGTTTCAAAGTCTCCATGTATGAATACACCCAGCAATTTAGCGAACAAGTGGACATGTGGAGGTATTCCCAGGGTTACATACTCTTTCCAGGGACTCTTTTTTGTTCCACTGATGAAGTAATTTGATCGGCTCTAAACCTATTATCATAATTTTAGAGATAAATTCAGCTGTCCGGGGTAGATATACACCAGACTAGTGTTTAGATTCTGACTAAGAATATAAAGATCTGTAGCATGAATGACTGACAGAGCACTGGAAGGAGCTGCCTGTGGGGGGGTTGTGGAGTCTCCTTCTCTGGAGATGTTTAAAACCCACCTAGACATGTTCCTGCGCGACTCGATTTAGGTAATCCTGGTGTGGTGGGGGGATTGAACTAGATGATCTTTGGAGGTCCCTTCCAATCCCTAATGTTCTGTGATTACACTTGATCCACCTGGGATAGCACGAGGTAAGCTGTGCACAGTGCATTGTGCATCATGCCTCTTATCTTAGATGAATGGCCAAAGCCTCTGGAAAGAGAATGGCTTAAACAAATTAAGAGAGTCTGGAGCTGTTTACTAATGAGGAAAAATGAAGCAAACAAGAGCAAATGTATTAGTCCATCACTAAGTAAAGGGCACTGTATGACAGCAACAAAATAAACAGATAAATCAGTAAAATCCGGTAATCCTGCCAAATAAATCATAGGCTCAGTGACAATTAGCTGTAGCCTACTTTGACTCATAAATAGCACCACATCCTTCCAGGCTCAGAAAAGACTAAAACCTTCCATGCAATCATGTCACCTGAATTAGCAAACAATAGATGGCATCAGTGTTCTGATCCAGCAAGAGGTGTCCTTGCCCATGGCAGAGGGTTTGGAACTAAATGATCTTTACGTTCCCTTCCAACCAAAATCAGTCTATGATTGTATGTTTTAATATGAGAGGGAAAAGTAATTTGGCAGAAGGATCAAGTGTTCCTGTTGCTTTCTTATACATTTAAAAAGAATGAGATGAGGAAAACTGTTGTGATCGTAAGAGCAAGGGTTCTCACAGATTGTTAAGCCTGGTAAAGTAAGCTTCTGGATAAGAAGTGTTGGTTTGAGCACTTCAGTGGGTTCCTACCAACATTTCCACAATGAATCAGACTATCTACCAAGTTCTAACACTAAGACTCATGGCAAGGAATACAGACCTATTAACTTTTGGGATTAATGGTTTTATATTAGTACTAAAAGTAAGTCAGGAGTCAACCAAAACTCTAATGCCCCAATGTAGCCAAACTGATATATCTAACATCATGTTACATCATTTTCTATGTGCAGGTTAATTAATTAAGGTTAATGCAATTTAAGAACATTTCTTTAAAAGCCTTCAGGTTAATTAAACAGTTGATTTTCTTGGACCAAGTGTCAGAAAAAAGATTAAATAAAACACCTTATTCTCATATTCAAAGTGGAACCATTCAATCCAGCCAGAGGTAAGACATATTATGTCTCCATGGCGTGCCTCAGACAGATTTTTACTACAGACGTGACTGAAAGCACACTGTGAATGTGCTATTAATACATTATTTTGGTGTGTGCTCACTAATGCTTGCAGGAAAAAAAATACCCATATTACTATGCCTGGATATGTTCTGGTGTGACTTGGTCTACATGATCCTGCCCTGGCAGGATGATTGGACTGGAGGATCATTTGAGGTCCCTTCCAATCCCTAATGATTCTATGATTCTATCCATAAGCTTGGAAATATGTCTTAGTAAACTGAGGTGCTTACTTGTTTACCTTCAGCTACCAGCTTTGAACTGCATAGTAGCTAGGTGAGAGAAAAGTTCAGCTTTGTTTCCATTGAAGTACAGAAATTTCTGTCAGTTTGGAACACAGCAGTCTTCACAGAATCACACAATCATTGGGGATTGGAAGGGGCCTCGGAAGATCATCTAGTCTGATCCCCCTGCCACAGCAGGATCACCTAGACCAAGTCACACAGGAACACGTCCAGGTGGGGTCTTAAACATCTCCAGAGGAGGAGACTCCACAACTCCCCTGGGCAGCCTGTTCCAGTGCTTTGTTACCCTCACTGTGAAGTTCTTTCTGATATTTCTATGGAGCCTCCTACATTCCAGCTTACACCCATTGCCCCTCGTCCTATCACCAGATGACACTGAGAAGAGCCTGGCTCCATCCTCCTGACACCCACCCC
>JAOXOE010000405.1:42531669-42543005 GCA_028565055.1 Phoeniculus purpureus
AGGTGATCCTGCTGTGGCAGGGGGATTGGACTGGATGATCTTTTGAGGTCCCTTCCGATCCCTAATGATTCTGTGATTCATTGTGCAAATTTAAATTTCTCGATCTGTCCAAATCTAGAGGCTGCTAATGGGGGTTTTCTCCAGTTAGTCACAGAAAGTGGTTTTTAAAGGCATCACCCTTTGCAGACCAATGCTTTTATCTAAGCTGGAGTTCAGTCAGCTCCCAGTATCTACTGTCTCTCAGCAGCTGCTCTCGTCCTTAAGGACAGCATCTTTAAAGTATGTGAACTTTGTTAAGGGGCACCCAGCTTTTGATTAATCTTTGCACATTGCTCAGAAACAGCAATACCGCAAAGGGAATTGTGTTGTCTACCAAGAGGAGAGATTGGAGAGACCAGATAGCGAAAGGATAACTCAAACTCACTGAGGCTGGTACAGAAGGACATAGAAAAAGCTACTAGTTTAGAGCATTGCTGAGGAAAAAGTCCTCTGACATTACTGTCACTTCCCATCACTTTATCTTCCTTGAGGAAAGTTAAGAACAAACAGTGAGGAGAAAATTCCTTGCTTCTCGGATTGTTTTGTCTCCAGGTATACTAGTATCTGGATGCCAAGTTATTGAAGCACCCTGAACACAGATATCCTGCATCAGTAACAGAAAACAGAGGATCTCGTATGCTTGTACGAGTTAACTGCTTACACAGCACATTAGCAGACCAAAGACTCTGTTCTTGCCCAGCAACCATACGAATCATGTGTTGGCTTCCATGCAGAGCCCTCTATTGCTGTCTAATTCTGCCAAGTGTAGAAGCACCACGTCTTCCCACGCTGCTGGAGCTGCTCCTGATGTACCTATCAAGTTTTTAAGGTTTATATATTGCTTGTCATTCCCAAATAACTATTTTACAGCTGCTTTGTGTCAGAGACATGAGGGGGTGGGGGGGCAGAATTTCTGTGAAGGTTTCCAACGCTCCGGTTTATTCCTTTATAACCCTTTCAGACCCAAGTTTTTGTACTCACTGGGGAGTGCCATCCAAACACCAATCTCTTTGCGTAAACCTATCCGGTTTTGGTCGTTTTGAGTCCTCCAAGGAAGATGGACTTCACTATATGCAAGGAGGCTTTTTTTAGGCGTGTTGTTATGGAATGGAGTATTTAGTGCTGTGGAGGGGTTAGAGTGTGCAGGTGGTGAAAGTACCAAAACTACAGAAGGTCAGCTGTGAGTGCAAGTTGGTCATCTGCAGGCTACTTAAATCTTTTTGTTTGTCTCTGTTTGCTTCTTACTGGGTGAAGGCTTTCACACTGCACTGACAATGATTTTTTTTTTTCCTTAATCTCTTTTTAGTTGTTTTTGCCAGCAGAGCAGCTCATTTTAAGAAGAGTCAGACACATAAGTCGGTGCCAATTTCTTATGTTAAACTGAGTAGCCTTTATCTTTCATGCTTTGACTAAAATATAAAAACACACAAGTAATTCCACTGTCCAAAGCTAGATAGGAGTCAAGAGATGTATAAAGGCTGTCTATTGCTTCCAAGTGTCTCTGTTATTTCATGATAAACCCTTTTCATATCTTTTCTACCTATTTGGGCTATTTACCGTTAGGAATAAACCAAACTCTGCTATCAGAAAACCAAACACATCTTGTTATTACTAAACTAACCATAGAAAAGTAATGCTATAGATTTATGTGTAGAAAGGAATACACTTTTTCCCTGCAGTGTTCTATAAAATCTGTAAATAGCACGTGAAAGCACCGCAGTAGCACTATTCAAAGTCATGAGAACATGGTCATAAAGCGCAGAGGAAAGGAAACTGGTGATCTGAGTCCTTTGAATATTCTCTTGTGTTGTAAGCAGCAGACAGTTTTTTATTAGTGATGCAGTTCAACACCGGTTTTATGGGGACACTAAGCTTTCTGATGATTTTGATAGATTAGTCTGTGACATTGAGGGAATCCTGACCACAAACGAAACTTTTATATTTGAGGGAGATGTTGATCTGCTAAAAGCATAAAATAAGGGTAAGGTAAGGTAAATTGCTCATGTGTCCTCCCTTCCCTTGTTGGAGCAGCTGAGACACCTAATCTGCTTCCTAGGGTGTTTTTTAACAGCTCAAGAAACTATTGATTTTAACCTTGCATTTTATTCTTGATGCACTGTGAATCTACAGCTGCTGTGACAATAAAATTATAGTTTTGTTTAGTTTATGAAGTCTTATGGAAATAGCATTTTTTTTTTTCAATTCTTCAACATAAATCTCACCTCTGGAAGTAGGATTGTGGTGGGTGTATATGCTGTGGACAGACTGGAAAGGAATTGAGACTTCTATTGGAATAGAGGGGCATTAGGGGACTTCCAGTTCACTACATTCCAAACGGCTATGAAGTGTTTTTTCTGGAACCAATATTTTATAAGAATATGTGGGGGGTTGTGTTTGCTTGGTTGGTTTTTTTTTTTTTAAGAAAATATTCTGGTAAATAATTTTCTAAATGCTGAAAGAATTTAAACTCTAACATTTTCAGCATTTAAACATAAAAGCACAACGTGTTAAGTCTGCTGAAGCACAACAGGGTTCTGCAGTGCACACCTAAAATCCCTAATTTCAATATCTCTAATTTTTCATACCCACACATCATAATCTGTCTGATTTTACAGTTCAGCAAACTGACAACATCCGCTCTACCCCACTGCAAGAAACACATTAGCAGCTAGGGAATCCAGGATCAAAACACACAGTGTTGTATATTGCTGAAAGAGGGCTGTTTGTCCTGCTAACCTGTTGTTGTGATAGGCATAGTGGTAGGCTGGCATGGTGTGCTTAAACCCATACATCAGTAAGTGCTGTTCAAATGAGTTATGCATGAATAGAGGCCAATCTCTGCTTGCAATGCTTACTTCATCTGGAATTCTATGGCAAGCAAATTATTTCCACTGTCACTGTATCATTAAACTGTGGATTTTAGGCTGTATCATATTTTCTGTGTATGTGGGTCTGGGGGGAATATCCAATCACTTCTCTAACGTACTTACGTGTTATAACAGTTTAGTGCCCACATGAATAGCAGTCATGAATTTCTTGTTGGGTCGTGCAGATCTTTGTACAACCTGTGCTGATTCCCATTTTGATTGGAATTATGGCAGTGTCCATGCCATCAGCCAGTAACTTCTGCTAGGTTATTCTGACGGATGCTTTGGTGTTTCCAACACCAGGCTGTGCATTCACAATACATTTCTTTTCGCTGTCCTACTGTAGGCAGTAGTGTCATCACAGAACATTAGACGTGGGAAGGGTCCTCAAAAAATCATCTAGTCCAATCCCCCCACCACAGCAGGATCACCTAGATCAAGCTGCACAGGAACCCTAGTAGTATTTAAATGTATAAAATGGGTGATTTTATGTACTTGGATTTAGAATTCTTTTCTAATTATGATCACTTTTTAGCAATGCAAGGGGCATTATAGATTTACTACAGTTTCACTTTTTTCAGTTCTCTTACTGGGCTTTAATATTGTGCACAACTTTTTGTAAAATCTTTACTGTTTTGTGAGGAGGGGGGAAAAAAACCAACCAGAAAAAGTAACGTTAGACAGCTTTCTGGTTTTTTGGCATGCCTCCAGATGAAAATGCAGCTGCTGTGATCGTAACTAGTGTTGGTGCTGTTCACTGCATTGCACCATATATCACTGACAATATATGAACTGAGGCAGAGATCAGAATTTGCTTTGCTGATTGACATCTGCTAGTAGAAATGTACAGTACAGACACCAGAGATCAAGTTAATGATGTCAAGAAATACAGTTTAGAGAGTACAAACCTCAAAGTGATAAACTGACCCATGGTTGGTTGAGTGGCTCAATAAACTGCAATAGCCCTGCTCATTCCAAAGGTCTGACAATGGCAGCTTGGGCACCGCATTGTACTTCGTGGAATTTGAGTGAATCTATTCTGTTTGTTATAGAACGAGATTAAGATCTTACTCTGCATCCATCTGAACCTCCAGTTATGGCTCTGGTTTCGACTGGGTTTTGTCAGAGAAGGGGAGGGAGAGGAACTAAGAGGGAATCTCGTGCTGAAGAGGCGAGGCTGGCTGAAGGACCATGTGGGAAAGTTAACTTTTGCCTTTTAAAGAGTTTATTATCCAGTGCCCTGATGGCATTTCTCTTAATCTTGTACAAAATTTAAGTCCTAGGGGATAACCTCTGGTGCAGAATTCAAAGAGCTTGGCTCTGAGCAATTTGATCTAGTGAAAGGTGTCCTTGCCCATGACAGGAGGGTTGGATTAGATGATCCTTAAGGTTCCTTCCAACCTAAA
Source organism: Phoeniculus purpureus (assembly GCA_028565055.1). NCBI lineage: Eukaryota > Metazoa > Chordata > Aves > Bucerotiformes > Phoeniculidae > Phoeniculus > Phoeniculus purpureus. Next base: position 42,535,982 of record JAOXOE010000405.1, read on the forward strand.
CCATTCCAGGGTTCTATAAAATGCAGCTAAAGCCTTGGGGCTGTAAGATAGAATTTACACTAACATAAGTGACAGAGTTATTTTTTAAAAATAATGTTTAGCTATTTTATCTGTCCTTATCCTTTTATTGTGACATTTCCTCACAATAATTCTTACATAATTTAGTGAAATAATTCTTTTCATAGTTGGAACTGAAAAATGCGCATTAGAAATGTGAACGTGCAGGCAGGTTACTTTCAGCAATCAATTATTCAAGAAAAGAAGAGGCAGAAAACCCCAACCTAGTAAAACAATCAAGTAGATGAGCTATTTCCGGGAAGAAGGTTTAAAGCTTTGCTCTAAGCTAGTAAGCAGCTCTTCTCACAGCAGCAAAGAGTATGGAATGTGTTCTCTTCTGCTAATAAGTCTCTGAATAAAAGAGCTGAAGTTATAGTGTGGAAGCTAGTGCACGTTGTAGAGTGGTTGATTATATGCTGTAAATTAATATTAAAAGATTAATAGCGTAGAGGGAAGAGGAACTGAATTGTAGATGTGACCTGTAATTTCCATCTCTGCAAAAGGGGCTTTTCTCTTTTACCCTCGTTAGAAAATGCTATTTTAAGTGCATATACTCATATGCCTGTGACTTATCTCTTGTGAAGCTGTTTATGAATGACTGAAGCTGTGTACTGGGTTGGGGGGAGAGCCATAAACATTAAAGGTGAATGCAGATAGCTACCATTACAATTCTGAGTTGCTTCCCATGCTGCACAACCATCCCCTGAAGAGAAGGAGCCTGTGGGTTTCTGGCAGTGTTCTTCTTGCTTCTCAACATGTAGAAGCCCGTTGTCAGTGTGTCTTCCAGAGACGATCAGCAACCAAAATTACCCCCTTTCTTTTGTTTTTAATAGACAACTGACATAGGTTGTGCTTTCTCTTTTGTTTTGGTGTGGAGTTCAGCATTTTCCTACAAAGGGTATCCTTTCCTGGTAAAAGCTAGGAAAAATCCTTTTACCTGTGGATTGCAGAATTTTCCTGCCTTTTCTGCAGAAAGAGCAAAGCAGGATTTGGACCCCAAAGGCATCTAATGTATAAATGTGAGGTATTAAGATGAAAGAAGAAGAAAGGCTTCTGGATGACATTGTGAGGGAAGTAGGTCTCTTCACTCAGTGGCTGACTTAAGGTTTGATATTATGAGACAGTTGTCTCAGGCTACAAGCATTCTTCTATTGTAAAGGACTGAAACTCAGTCCTATTCGCAAATCTGTTATCTTCTTTGTGGGAGTCTTGTTTTAGAGTTAACACTTTGTAAGCAACAAGCAGCACAGAATTCCCTGAGATCAAACTTTAAGGTCTGTAGAATCTTTCTCCCCTTTCACAGCTGTGTAAGTGTTTGAGACAGTTACACCAGCCAGGATCATCAGTGTGAAATCTACTTTAGTTCTAAAAGTATCTCTTGTACCCAGAAGCCGTGCGGGGTGACTTGACAATCCAACCCAGTCTCTGAGCTCAGGGGCAATTTCTTGCCTTGTGTGCCTTGTATGTCACCAGTCTGAAAAAGGCTGAAGCAAATGTGAGATCCTTTTAGGTTAAGTTCACAGAATCACAGAACATTAGGGATTGGAAGGGACTTCGAAAGATCATCTAGTCCAATCCCCCTGCCACAGCAGGAACACATCCAGGTGGGTTTTAAACATCTCCAGAGAAGGAGACTCCACAACCCCCCTGGGTAATCAGTTACAGTGCTGTCATCCTCACTGGGAAGAAGTTCCTTCTCATATTGATGTGGAATCTCCTGTGTTCCAGCTTGCACCCATTGCCCCTTGTCCTATCACTAGATGATGACACTGAGAAGAGCCTGGCTCCATCCTCCTGACACCCACCCTTCACATATTTATAGACATTAAGGGGGTCACCTCTCAGTCTCTTCTTCTGCAAGCTAAAGAGACCCAGCTCCCTCAGCCCTTCCTCGTAAGGGAGGTGTTCTACTTGTGATGAAGACTTTACTGTGTGATGTGCTGTTTGATCAGATAGTGTCTAGCTCAACTGTTACCTCAGTTACTTTGGTAGTTGTCCTGATTAGCCAACACATCATGCCAAGCAGCAGAAACAGCAACGTCAGATGGTGTTATTCCCAATGAAGTTGCTGTTCCGATGAATGACTTCAATAAGTGCCGTTTTATTTTTATTCTGAAGGAGAATGGATTATTTTTATATAATTGTTTGTGTTTTATGTGATGCACAGTAATCCTAATGTAACTGAAGAGTGGGATTTGCTGGGACAGCCAATACCACAGAATGCCAGGGCTTGAAAGGGACCTCCAAAGGTCATCCAGTCTAATCCCCCTGCCACAGCAGGTGGCATATTCCCCTATCTGAAAAGAGCAGCTGAATTTCCAGGTACATAGGCTGTATCTTACTCCGTACCTTCTTTGTGGCAAAATAATTGAAAAATAATTTCAATTAAACTCTTAACCTTCTTTTGTTAGACTTATAAGTCTAATTGACTTATAAGTGTCACTCTGTCTTATGTCTGACTTCCAACCTTAAATAGCATCTTCAGACTGATCCTTTGTCCCATCTCAGCCAAGAAAAGACATGAGGAACATGACAAACTAGGCAGAAATGGTAACAAGAGGTTGTTTCTGGGTCTTTGAAACATGTTGTTATGCATATGGGATGATTTAACGTAACCGTGATCTGAGGTGGGCAGAAACTTGTGGTTTATGATGTCTTCTGGGAGGTAAGTATTTTGTCACAACTAGCACTGGGATGGTTCAGATGCATAAATAATCCTTCTCAAAGGGACAAAGCACAGACTTCAGTAGAATAGTCACATTATAAATGTGTTTCAATCATGATGTAATGGAATATCAAGTACATGTGGTAAAGGATGTAGAAAAATGATGTAATAATCGGAGTGTTCCAAAGTTACATGAAAGGACAGACAAATGGAGGTCAATTCCTGGGAGCAGATCATTAACTTGAGAAAAGACAAATAGTTTAATATTTTGAAAGAAATAAAAAGTGTGTAGGGGATGTAGCAGATGAATGGGTCAAGACTAACCTTCAGCTAATTTTTTTCCATCTCACTGGGATCACATCTGAAAACTTGTAGCAGATACTGCATTCTTCATTGTAATGCTACAGCTGCACTTATTAGCTTCTCACAGTTCAATAGTTGTTCTGATATTGAGCCAACAGCTACAACACAATATTTTGTCACTGAATATTTTCTGATCACCCATTGTGAACACTTTAATAAATGTGATTTGAATCCCACATGAAGAGGCACAGGTTAAGATGAAAATGTTTGAGATGAAAGTGTTTGAGGATTTATCTCCCTGGATCAGATCACTTTCCAGTCACCGTAACCATTTAATTAACCATTTAATCTTCTGTTTCTAATAGTGGTTAACATCCCAGCTCAGGGAGGGAACATGAGGTAAAGGACAAGGTTAGTAGTCTTTCAGCAGATGTGAATTTCTAAGTTGGAGGCTGTCTGGATTCCTTGTTAGCCATAAGTGGCAATTTCTTCAATGTATTTATCTACCAGAGAGTTTGGTTTCAGTGCTCACTGACAATGCCTGAAGTGCCTGCAAATCTGAGGATCATACTTACTTCAGCTGGGGGTTTGCTTGTGAAATGATTGCTCTTGGCTTTCAGTAGACACCAGTAAGAAATCTCAGTAGCAAGCTTGCATGCATTGACTGTACTCACCTCTCTTTCTGGAACAGCTTTCCCCTTAAAATCCTCTTAAAACACCTAGAGGCATTGAATATAAAAACCTCCAGTGCTAACAACGTTGGCACCTGACTTAAATGGCTTTAAAATCCTACTTTCTCTCTTGTGGCAAAATTTGAAGACACAATTCCTTGTGTGAACGGACTAACCTTGGCAATATGTTTCAGGAAACAAAGGTTAGCAATTAATCACTGGGCTATTTCTTGTTTTCCCTGCTCTCCTGTAGAGTATTTTACTCTTGCTAGTGGTAAAAACATGTAAAATACAGCCAGGTAGTATGGGAACAGTGGGTGAGTTAGATTCCTTCAAACTCGTGACGTAGTCACACACAAGGACAACAGCATTGCCAACGTTTAGGTTATTTGACATCAAATGCCCATAAACCTGGCAAAATTTAAATTGCACCCCTAATTACCAAATACATCTCATCAGTTCCTTTCACTCACAGCCCAAATGTGAAAAGTTGGCAGAGTTAGAGCTATGTTTACTGAAGGGCAATAATCTTTATGGATTTACCTCTGGAGAGTACAAGACTTCTGACTTTTTCAGTGCTACACCAGCTCCTGCCTTCTCTTGCATACAGATTCTTTTCCTGATGCTTCGTTATGAAGTGAAACGCTCTAGAAGTTGCCATCACTTCTGTGTGGGTAACAGTGCTGAATGATTAAATCCTCTCAGCTGCACTTTCTATAAAAGTCATTAAGGTGGAAAAGATTTACCTCCAAATGGAGACTCTGTCTTCAAGGTCATGATCATTTTACCTCTTCTGCCATGCCTGGCGCTGCTGCGTATTCTTAAGAATAGCAAAATATACCCACTTTCCAGTTAAAAAAAGCAAAGCAATACAGCCTCTCGAGTCAGCAATTACAAAAATATCAATCAATCAATCAGTACCTTGCTCTTACAGCCTTTAGTTTTCGTATCAATGACCCGTAAAACTATTCTCAAAGCTATCCATTCTCTCCTCTCTTTTTTCGTCTACATTATTACTCATTCATCAGATTCTTATAGCTGTGATGATGACCAGTCTGACTCTTTATCAGAATAAGCCCCAAAACATAGATTGAAATGCGGTGAGGCAGGTGTACCTTCAGCTTTTAATAGTTTGTCTGTTCCTTGGATTCGTTACTAGTTCCAAATGTTAGTTATAGTTATGAGATTTTAATTCTACACTCAAATGGATGTGATCCTGTGATTTGGCTGCTATGTAGGAACAGCTGGGATTTGCTAGTACTAAATACAACAATATTTTTAAAAAACCTGATTTATTACAAAGTGCAAAAGGAACACCGATGCCCTCACACATAACTTGTAAATTACTGGAGCATATTCAGTGGAACTGATGTGTCTGAGGGTGAGAAACATCCTTTGTCAGTGTAGTGAACTAATCAATCAAGAATTGTAGTGCCCTGTGCAGATTCTCCAGACTGCAGCACTAGCTGACTATAATTGGATAAAATATATAGTCAGTTTGCTCATGCTGAAAGAACAACCTGAGGGAACTCACTGTCACAAAGCCCTTATCATCTTACTGTAACTCAATAAAAATCAAAGAAATGTCATGAGGAGAACCTGTATTATCCAACTGGTGTAGAGTATTGGATTAGGGCTCTGGGAAGCTGGAGATAAATTCATCTTTTGAAAGGGGAATCTAAACATTAGATGTCTCTGAAGTGATTTGCCAAAGTACTTCAAGCAAAGTACTTCAAGGGGACAGATCATCTGACCCAATACATCTACTTAAATGTGATTTGCCTGTCTCTACCTACTGGTTATAAAGGACGTAGGAGGATCAAATTGAAACTGTATTTTTAGGTAGAGAGGTAAAGGTGGGGAAGTCCTGCTTGTCTGCTCTCACCGTCATTTTGCAGTTCTACACCTTTCACTTGACTTTACACTGATTTGAAGCTCACCTTGGGAAAGGGAGTTTCACGTGCTTTAAAAAAGCCTGTTCATAGGGGTTTACAATCTCTTGGGTACTTACAGAGTATTTTAATGCAAAATGCAACAAACCCCTGTCTATAAACATATCTCAAGGGTTGGTTTGTATGCTTGTGCATGATTGCACCCCTGTCTTTTGAGTATAAAACATTCCTTGTACTTGCTAAGGTCCGTGTATTTTTGCAAAGACCTTTAGTGTCTCCACTTACATGTGAGAAAAGGATAACCCTTGGAATGAATGATAACTCTCGTACAAGACGAGCAATTGGTGAATACTGAACAGTGCCAAAGTGCATGGTAGATGTTCCTAAAATGTCTCTAAACTTGAGAAAATAACCCCAGAATTACTGCTGTTGCAACTCTCCTGCCTTAGTGTGACACCCTTGATTCAAACCTCTGGTACTGGTGAACAGACTCCTCTTGTAAACACCAAAACGTTCTCACCTGCTTAAGCAACAAACCATAAAATGATAACAAGCTTTGGAAAGTGTTTTTATTAGGAGTACTTTTGCACATGGACAATATCTGGCCTATCTTTCTTCCATCAATTATTTAGAATTTTGCAGTGATTTCAGCGGCAAAGTTCTTAACACTTGTTGTCAAAAGGAGGGACAATTAGAGCAACACTGATAAATTAGAGATGCTGCACTCCTGAGTTCACGTGCGCTTCTGTTGTGCGTATGGAAGTCACAATCCCGGGTACCTCTGACAGTCTAGGTCCATGTCCCCTCCACCTCTCTGAGCAACCTTGGCAATGGTTAGATCATAAACTGTGAATAAGGGGAATTTTCCCTGAGCTGCAGTCCTTTCTCCTCCACGTATCAGGGCTGCAGTAAGGCAATACGTGTCTTACCTTAGCAAAAGTTTCTAATTTCCTCTCCAAACAACATATCTTGTCTTTCACTGTAGGTCTTTGTGAATTTAATCATTTGAAATGGACTCAATGTTAGGAAAAAAGCTAGAATTTAAGTCATTCCACTCTCATCTCTATTAGTAGTATGACAGCAGAAATGAGAATTTGACCTCTGGCTCTGTGCGTTGCTTCCCCTGATCTAAAAACTGAAAAGCAATGTAAATGCATCCCACGGAGGTACTGCTTGGTTTGATAAAGGGTGAGGTTTTAGGCCATTTATTCAGTGCAGATTTCTCGAGACAGTGACTAGACTGGTAGTAGAGGGGTGGGTTTTTTATTATTTGATGGCATTTCAATCTCAGGTGGCGTGTGTGTGTGAGTTTTAATAAGACCACTTTACTGTCTGATTCATGCAGACTTACAGTATCATAGTATTGCCAGGGTTGGAAGGGACCTAATAGATCATCAAGTCCAACCCCTACCACAGAGCTCAAGGCTAGACCATGG
>JAOXOE010000405.1:42546867-42575868 GCA_028565055.1 Phoeniculus purpureus
CAATCCCCCTGCCACAGCAGGATCACCTAGACCAAGTTGCACAGGAACATATCCAGGCAGGTTTTAAACTTCTCCAGTGAAGGAGACTCCACAACTCCCCTGGGCAGCCTGTTCCAGTGCTCAGTCACCCTCACCGTGAAGTTCCTTCTCATATTTATATGGAACCTCCTATGTTCCAGCTTACAGCCATTGGCCCTTGTCTATTACTAGATGCCACTGAGAAGAGCCTGGCTCCATCCTCCTGATACCCACCCCATATTTATAGACCTTAATGAGGTCACCCCTCAGTCTCCTCCAACCTAAAGAGAGAGACCCAGCTCCCTCAGCCTCTCCTCATAAGGGAGGTGCTCCTCTACCTTCATCATCCTTGTTGCTCTATACTGGACTCCCTCCAGCAGCTCCACATCCCTCTTGAACTGAGGGGCCCAGAACATACTCCAGATGTGGTCTCACCAGGGCAGAGTAGAGGGGAAGAAGAACCTCTCTCGATCAGGTAACCACCCCCCTTCTGATCCCCAGGATGCTGTTGGCTCTCTTGGCCACAAGAGCACACTGCTGGTTCATGGTCATCCTGCTTCCACCAGAATCCTAAATCACATATTCTCCCTCTTGTTTCTCACTCTTCTCCCCAGCTGCTATTGCACATGTTTCTTCTTTTCCCCCCTCCTTAAATATGTGAAGTTGCACTGGCACTGTCATTTATGGTCCTGGCCTTGGCCAGCCTTGTGTCCATCTTGGAGCCAGCTGGCATTAGGTCTATAGGATACAGGGGAAGCTTCTAGCAGCTTCTAACATAATACACACCTGTAGCATCTGGCCCTATGGAAACCTTGCCACTCAAATGCAGTACAGAGCAGTAAATATACTGTGGGTGTTGGATGTTGGATGGCGCTCGCTATCAAGCTGTCACATAATTTCTGCAGAGATGTAATTAGAGTTTTAGCATCTAAAGTAAAGATTTTTATCATGACAACAGACTGTATAAATGGGCTGATGATAACTGTATGGGTTTTAATAGTGCCAGGTGCCAGGTCCTGCACTTGGGCCATAACAACCCCATGCAATGCTACAGGCTTGGGGCAGTGTGGCTGGAGAGCAGTCTGGCAGAGTGGGACCTGGGGGTTGTAACTGACAGGCAGATGAATATGAGCCAGCAGGGTGCCCAGGTGGCCAAGAAGACCAATGGCATCCTGGTCTGTATTAGAAACTGTGTGTCCAGCAGGACTAGGGAGGTGAGTGTCCCCCTGTACTCAGCACTGTCAAAGCCACACTTTGAGTACTGGGTCTAGTTTTGGGCACCTCAGTACAAGGGAGACATTGAGGTGCTGGAGCGAGTGCGGAGGAGGGCAAAGAAGCTGGTCAGGGTCTTAGAGAGTAAATCTTCTGAGGAGAGATTGACAGAGTTGGGAATGTTTAGTTTGAGGAAGAGGAGGCTTAGGGGAGACCTCATTGCTCTCTACAAATATCTGAAAGGACATTGCAGAGATGTTAGTGGTGGTCTCTTCTCACAGGTAACTAGCAACAGAACCAGAGAGAATGGTTTCAGTCTTCAGCAAGGTGGGATTACTCCATCCCTGGATGTGTTCAAAAGTTGCTTAGATGTAGTGTTGGGATATCTGGTTTAGGGGTGAACTTGTAGAGTAGGGTTGATGGTTGGACTCAATCCCAATGGTCTTTCCCAACCTGAATGATTCTATGATTCTATGAAAGATGAAACTATTTTTGGTGTGCAATCACATAAGCCTGATAATGTCTCATTTTAGCTTTTCTCTTTTTTAAAAAGATACTCCATTTAATAATGCTTTATTGAATGATCTTTCAATAAGAGAGGCATTAACTATCATAAATAAGAAACTGCATTTCCGAGGCTAACACAGAGAGCCTATTAGGAATTCTTGCAGTGGTCTCCTGAACAGCCTGCAGTCTGGAGAATTTCATCCTTATCTAAAGTGCAAATTGACAAGGGTATCTTGACATTTCATGTAAGGACCTGGTCACAGCCTAGATAATGACTGCTGCATTATTTTCCCTTTTAATTGAAATCTAATTGAATACCATGTGGATAAAGCACCCAACTGATTATTTGCTTCTTGCTTTTGTGCCATGGGTACATGCTCTATGAGATTCTCTGGCTCACTAATCAGGTCTCCTGGCCAACAGAACCAGCGGGACATTGTCCTGAAACCTTTTGCATCTCTTTTAAGGATCTCTTCCAACGATTTGGCATCATCTATAGTCTGCATTTTTGTTTGCTTTCGAATAATGTAAGTAGGAAAATTGTGTAGCAATCTACGTCCATGTTGTCAGGAAAGTGAGGAGGACTTAGGGATCTGTGCTCCATTTTCTGCGTGATCTAAATCAGTTGTTTGGGGCCAGGAACAGGAACAGACTCATGTACAGAGACTGTCTTGTAGACATATAGCTCCTAAATGAAGTCTTTAATAACCTAAGATCTCTTAAGTGAAACAGCTAGGGAGATCAGGCTGTGAGAAGTGTTTTTCAGAGTTCAAGCAATGACACATACGTGGTTTACATGTCATACGTATTCAACCCAGTCACATTACTCGTTTACCTGTGTAAGATACATAGAGACCCCAGAAAATGGCTGGAGGTATGTAGCTGCCTTCTAGGATGAGAACTTAAATAGACAAGTATGCATCAGCCTGAAAGAAGAGGTACTTGAAGTTAAAGTCTGTAAAACTGTCAATAATATGAAAGAAAAGTGAATAGGGAAATACCTATTCATTTACACAGACAAGTACTGCCCAAAGACATTGACAGGCAGTAAGTTTCAAATATATCAACAATAAAATGTGGAAATAATTGCAACAGAATGATACAGAGGCCAAAAATACAGATGGATTTTTAAAAGAGAAATGCAAACTACAGGGCAAGAATGTCCTTCAGGGCCTACCAAGAATGAATGTTTGGATTCAACATCTCTTGCAGAAAAGCCCTGGTCTACACATTGCTAAAACCTGCAAGTCCTTACTGAGGGCATACAGTGTCAAGAATATCCCTGGAAATTATCTTTTCTACTTTTTTAACTCCTTCCTATACATTTTTCACAATGGGACTGGGCTTGCAAAGACAATAAAGTGTAAATGCAGGCGGGGATCTCACAAGGTCATTTCGCTGGCATCAGCTGCCCTTATACATACACACATTTCCTGGCACATTACCTAAGTGGCTAGGAAAGCAGTGAACGCCATCTGCAGCACAAATCCTCTGGAGGCACTGGCATTCATCAAAATCAGAGAAAGTCTTTAATTTGTCTCTAAATCAAGCTCTAACTTTTTATCTGATTATTCTAAAAAAAAAAAAGATGGTTCTGAGTCACATAGTTGAATCAAGTAGAATTCCACCTCCAGAGTAGCATAAAGTAGAGGTAGGTATCAAAGCCTCTTATCTCAGCATATAACACAAACCAACGTATAAATCCAGATCTTCTCATCCATACATTGTTCCGAGGTGTTTCTCCTATTTATGTTTCCCTCCCACCCTAGTGAAGAGTACTTGCTTTAACTTCAATATAAACATCTGTATCTTCAACCTCTCTCAAACATGACAGAGTGAATATCAAAGATTTTCAATAAAATAAACATAGAAGGAGAGCAACATGAGAAAAGAATGCAGCAGATAGGCCAGACCCTAATTTTTTTGCGTCTGTATTTGTGTTGGCTGCAGGTAGCACTTTGTTGATACTAGCTGATAATTTTTCCCTCTCCATTTAGATATTAAAGGAGGTAATGGAAACACTGAGCTCAAAGCCTGATCAGATAGTGGAACAATTTGCTTAATGAGATAATTATGGACTCACTATGACCTTCCTGGAGAGCTGATCTGTGTTTACAATTAAATGAATCCACAGACCTGTCCTGATCAGTGCAATGAACTGAAGTACTCGGGAGCTCTAGCTCTGTGGTGCCGGAGTTCTGCTGCTCGTGCTGTATATGACTCTGCACGTGTATATGTGTGTGTGCTTGTGCACGTAGGTTCTCTGCATCAGCACTGTCTCATCAGGTGCCTGTTTTCTACAGTGAATAGAAGTACTGAAGAAGTCTCCATCCTCTTACTGCCTACATTTCATTACATCACTCTCTGCATGCAGCAGAGAAAAAACTGAACTTGGCAGGTGCCACAAAACCAATCTTTGCATTTGTTTTACTAGATCTGTGTTCCTGTGTGACTTTGTGCCAGCAGCAGCTTGTTTGAATTCCTTGGCTCATTCAGGAGAGGTTCGGTATTCTCCTTGGGAGTACTACTACGTGCAGGAACTCCAGAGCATTCCTCAGGAGTTTCCAGGTTTGTAGCTACACCCTGATGAGTATTTGTGATTCATGTTGGATGTGTTGACTTCTGTACCTTTCTACTTCTTTATTATTTCACTCAGTGCTTGTCTGAGGAAGGAGGCTACCTTTGAAATTACTTTCATTTCTGTTACATAGTGAATGCAAACCATGCAGTGAAGGACAAGGGGGAAAGGCTACGAAAAAAATGACAGAGATGTCTAGATGTATGCTCTGTGGTCAAACAATCGATTCAGTGATTAGCACTCTTTTTTGATGTAAGTTCTTTGGAATTCTGTTGTCTTTTGCAACCTGAATGATTCTGTGATTCTTTATGACCTCACTACCTTAACTACAGGTTCTCCCTTGGCTTCTATAACCACTACAGACCAAGGGCATGGAAGTTTTGCTATAACAGAGTCCAGTGAAAAGTTTGCTTGTGGCACCTAAGGAGACAGCTGAAGAAAGCACGAAAGATGCCCCTTCACATAGGGTCCTATTTCACTATAGAGTAACTAGACACAGCCTCAGCCTGTGGTCCTTTTTCTATGCCATGGATTAGCATTTCATGGTGATTCAGAGCTCTGTGTTGCCCCCCTCCACTCCTTTCTTCACACAGAGAATAAAATACAGAGTACAAGGTTTACTCAATTCTAAGGGGTTTCCTTTTGCCATGCCTGGAGAGCTGCTGGACTGAAGCAGAAGGTTCACATGGCAGGTAACCACTGGGTGACACTGCTGACTGTCATGTGCATGTTGGTGTTATGGATTTATGAGGACAGAAGAAACTGACTGCCACGAACTGATTGGGCACACACTTAAGAGGGACCAGAACTGCAGCTGGAACTGTTCTTTTGTTTCACAAGAGACAGGCAGAAGTATTCCAAGCTGGAAAGACTTAGGATTGTTGCTCCTGGTTGAATTCTGAAACCACCCATCCATAGAGTCCAACTTCTTCCCCATGTCTACTGATGTTGTGTCTTTACACGATATGCCTTCCCCAAAAGTGATCTGACGAAACAAACAAATAAAGATGAATCTGCTTTTCTGACTTAGGCATCTGCTCTCAGGGGAAGCCGACGTGCTCTGCAGTTCTTTCCCCTAACCGAAGCAGCTACCTGAAATGTCCCAGTCAATTTCCCCCAAGAGCTCTGTGTAAGCACTGATGAGAAACAGCAGGTCTCTGGGTGACTCAGCACAGACACAGCCAGAGCATATTCATGTAAGTACCGACTCCCTAAGGAGCCTAGACAGGCTTAGGTTTTAAGTTTGTTCCTTCTGCTAAATACCTGCTGTTTGCAGGGATGAATCCAGCTTTGTGTATGTAGATCTATGGCCTCAGGAGGGTTGAGAGCTCAAATGCATCCTTCTCCTTGACATTTTTCACTGTGTAGGTGGTTCCGTGTTCATTATCTGAACCCTTGAGGGGTGCCGAGCATGGATTACATAGGGACCCGTGGTACTTCGGCAAATACAAACACCCAGCTAAGGAGTTGCTTGTGGAGACCTAATGCCTGTTTCAAGGATGTGAATTGAATGTTCTGAATCTGTCTGTGAACCTCCTAGAAAGCTTGAGGGAGGGGGGAAACCCTACAGACACAGTGCCTCTTGCATCTGACCAACATGAGCTCTGGTGCAAGCACAACCTGAAACAGAAAAATCAAAGGCTGTGAAAATTACTCCATTATGATAATGTAGTAGCTGCAGCTGATAAAAGTGATGTGGCCCTGTTACTATGACAACTACATTTAAATCTTCCTATTACTAGTAGGATCATATAAAAGCCCCGAACTTATAGAAAAGATTTTGCCATTAATTTTCTTTTTTTTTAAATAAATCTCTGGGAATTATGCAAAGTGTCATAAATATTTGCACACATTTAACATAATCAGCAATGCCGATGAAACTAATTATCCAGTTAGAAGGAACACTCAGGTATGAAGCCCGAATGGGAAGATTCATTCTATGAATGAGGGTGTGACAAAAAGAACATAGAGGAGGAAGAAACACTTCTTTCACACTTTCCATGGTGGTAAGTGGTGATTGTTTTAATAACTTAAAATCCAGAAGTTTTTCATTTTACAACTAAAACAATTTTGCTACTGTTATTTTCCTTTTGTTGGACTGTACCAGCATCCTCTCTGGATGGCCTTGAAACCTTGGTGGGTTTGTTAGAAGAAAAGAGCATAATAGGAAAAGGATGATGATGTGACATCCATTATCCCAGGTATATATTTAGAACATTCTAACAAGTAGCATTTACACTACAAGACAAATACATTATGTGGTTTAACATAATCACATTAACTACAGCGTAATCAGGATGTGACCTATCATCGTATCAGTCAGTGGGCAGTCTCTCAAACATCTGGGAGCAAAAATGCCTGGCTTCACCATGTCAGATTTTCTGAAGGTTGTGGGTCAAAAGCAGTGATCTACATTTATTTCTACATTTCTTGGCACTATTTTTTTTCTTTACATTGAAGGATCAAACTTTCATATTTGTGAAGCCACACCTGACACTTCCATGAAATCTTTGCATCCTGGGTCACATCTAGGCAACAACCCAGCTTTTCCTTACATTTCTCTTTGCAGGTCACTTCAGTACAGTTGTCTTTTATATACTGTTTTCTTCCTTAATAGGATCCGTGATTCACCCTGTCTGCAAAACCCAGGAGGAGCAAGCAGCACAGTCAGTACATGAAGAACAGTCGTTTTTCAGGAAGGTTCCTGGACTCTGGAGCTCTGGAGTGTATGACAGCCCTTATTTCAATAAAACATAATGCTGTTCAGAGTAGTTACTTCTGTGTCTATGAATTACACTGAATGAATCTGCTAAATAAAGTAGAAAACTATTGCTTGCAAAAAAAAAAACAACACAGCCAATCATGTTGAGAGGATGAATTTCAAATGCAAACCAATTTCCACATCAAAGATTTCTCTTAATACAAAACCCTATTTAAAATGGATCTGAGAGTTGTTTATGGTTCATTGTACTGCAAAGACTTTTTATGCAGCCTATCAAGTAGAAGCTCTGGCTGCAAGTGTGTATATATAATTGATACTGTGCTTGAAGAGGTACAAAAATGATAGGAGAGTTTAATACATGTCATCTGCACTCTCAAGTGTATTGTCCATCTTTAGTAGACGGCATATATTTTTTCAGTAGACTGCCATAATGAAATGCAGCTGCTGATTTGTGTCAAATCAATAAAGACTTAATTACAGTAAATGTTAAAGAATTATGAATAAATGTAGTACAAAGTAAGACTGTTCTAAAAGTGCCTAAGCTCTAGAAATGAACAAGGAAAACTCCAGGGAGATGGAGGGAATAGAAATTCCTCCCAAAATATCCCAAGGAACCTTCTTTTCAAATGCTTTCTCGTGATGAAAGTCCTTTACTTGTTTACTGCTCCTCTGTAGTGATCATTGTACTCTTGTACGATGAGAAAGGATTAGATCCTCATCTGGTTTAGACTGATGCTAATCCATTGACCTTGATGGAGCTTTGTCAGGCATTTTTTGTGAAATATCCCAAAATAAACCCAGAGCGTAGGAAATCCCATGCAGTTCATGACGATGTTTTACAAGGACATTTTCCAGTAGCAGGGAGGTGTAGGTTTTTTAAAATGGCTTTTATTTTTTGCTTTGTAAATATTTAACAGCCAAAAAATTTTCAAAATGAGGCCTAGGAGTATTGATCGACAGTCAGCTAAATACGAGGCAACAGTGTGCCCAGGTGACCAAGAAGGTGAGAGGCATCCTGGCTTGTATCAGAAATAGTGTGGCCAGCAGGAGCATCTCCTGCCACATGAGACCCTGAACTCCACAATCTCATTGTCACCGCAACCGAGGCTGCCCTCAATCTTCACTGCCTCAACCAGACCCTCCTTGTTGGTGAGTACAAGATCCAGCAGCGCTCCTCTCCTAGTGGGCTCTTCCACCATTTGCATCAGGAAATTGTCACCAATGCACTGGAGGAACCTCCTGGACTGTGGATGGCTGACTGAGTAGGTCTTCCAGCAAATATCAGGGTATTTAAAATCCTCTATGAGAACCAGGGCCTGTAGCTGTGAGGCTGCTGTCAGCTGCCTGTAGAAGGCCTCATCAAGGCCTTCCTCATCCTGATCTGGTGGCCTGTAATAGACACCCACAACAGCGTCACCCAGGCCAGACTGAAAGGTCAGTGTCTTGCATATTCTTAATCTTCACTTTTATAAATTATTTTCATAGAAATACACAGATTTAAATTCTTACCTATGATTTTTGCATACAGGCATTTTGATGCTTCCTGCCTTCCTTGCAAAAGGGACCATCTTCCCTTTCTGGGTACTTGGCAACATGAGGTAGCATCTTTAAGGACCAGATCTTGCTCCTGTTCTCTCCTGTGTAGCCACACAGATTTCAAATAAAACAAAATGCTTATGTGAAGAAGAAAAGCTTTGGGAACAAAGACACAGATTATGAGGTTTAAAATTGACATAGAAACAACAGGAAGAATTGTACAGCCATGTATTAAAAAGCTTCAGGAGCTTGCAGGTTTGAGGAGGTGGTGCCACCATGATTCTGTCTGTCTTTTAAGTGAGAGCTGCAATTCTCATGAATACATTGCTTTCAATTGGGTGCATTGGATTTCTTTTGAAAGGTTTATCTTGTCAGCTGGCCGCCTGGCAAGCAGCTGACAAATAAATGCGTGATCAATACACAGGCAGGACACAAAATAACTGGTGGTTGGACTGTGGCACTAGGGGTTTCTTTCCTCTGTCAGAAATTTGCTGTGTGCCATTGAAAAATTTGGTTATTACTGTTTTGATAGGGCGGTTAGTCCAGGAAGTGATTCAAGAGCCATGTACACAAAAAATGTTTGGATGCCTGAACTGTGTGATTACACCTTTTAGTTACCGGCCATGGGCTCCAGATCCCTCAAGGGCTGCCTAAGATTGCACTTTCTGAATGGAGAGACGTATAAAACCTGCCAGTACAAATGTTAACACAGATCTCATTGTGAAAATACATTCCTAGTAAAATCCACCTCCTAGCCACCTCCCAGGACTTAAGGTGGATGTCTTGCTCATGCCACGCCAGGAATCCCCGCTAAGGACAGGCAAACACAACCTCTTCTTCTACTTAGTTTGACATCCTTCAGCAACACTGTAATATTTGAGATGGTGTTACTAGCTAGCTTTGATGGAACAAAGGGTTCAACTAGAATGCTGAAGATGCTCTCCTTTCCTTACCCTCAGGGAATTGCCAGTAATGTACTGTAAGTATTAGGCTGCCAGCTGACAAGAGGTACATAAAATCTTACGATTCTTTTTTTTTTTTAGTTTTAAAAAGAATCAAAAATCCTTTTACATCCAGCAGTCCTTTGTTTATATTATGTAGAAAGAAGGAACCCTGGAAAGAAGTCATCCACAGCCTCCCAATGCAACCGGGTGAGGACCCTGTTCTGAGGATACAAAGCCATGTTATCTTTTTTTCTTACTCTATCTCTCGATAATCCTGGAAACTGTTCTGCAGAAAACAGTGCAGGTTCACTAGAAAACATGAAATGTTTCAAGCCCAGCCCTTAGACCTCAAGAACAAAGACTGAAGAAGAGTTTTCTCAAGAGAAGTTACTTCACCTCAGAAAAAGAAAAAAGCCTAATAAAAGTCCTTTGATATGAATAATTAAAGCTATTGTAGATACCTCTACCCTTTAGTTAGTTTGCTTTCGTGGAACAACTTACAAAGGTATCTCTTCATTCCTTCTAATAAAAACAGAACAGATGAGAGACACATCTGCTTTACTTAAATCTTCTTTGAATGATGGATGTCAAGTAAAGGTCTCATCTAGGAGGACAAACTTTCAGCTGAACTGAAAATCTAAAGCATTACTTCAGAGCATTGATTTGTAATGAAAGGCATCACCTCAGAATGATAATTATAACCACAAGTTAAAATGTATTCAGCACGGGAACCTGATGTTTGACATTTTTATACATCTGGGTATACATATAGCTGGTTTTAAAGATAGAAATAGTTCTTTCATCTTTTTGTTTTTCCTTCAGCATTTTTCATGTTGATATATTGTTGGGCCTCTCTGTAATAACTGAAAGGTATTTGAAAAAGAAAACAAAATCCAAACATGAAAGGACTCTGTAATTCTGCTGTGCAGTCAACAGCAGAGGTTTATGAAGTTCAGAATCATTTTAATCTTGCAGCAGAAAGGAAGGTCCTTCATCTTCATTGTTTGATAATAAAGAAACATTGATTTATGCACAGGAAAAACATATTGATAAGCAGCTCCTACAGCAGAAAATAGTACAATCTAGTTATGCAAGAGAAGGAAACAAGGGACAAGAAAACATGACCATATCTTTCAGCTATTTGAATGTTCTAATATTACAAGGGAAATTTCTTTTAGACACCTGTATAAAACTTAACAAGGAACCTAAAAGAAACAAGTCGTCTCTTCAAGAATCGTTAAGCAAGAAAGGTCAGTGCCTTTATAAATTACAAAATTAAGCTTAAAAGTGTACCCTAAACCTAGAATATTTATATATAAAATGGCAGGCACTTTTAGACAACTAACAGCAGACTTCTGCCAGTTTTGTTATACTTCAAGAAATGTCAAAACCTGTTCATAACACAAGAAAGAGTGAAATCTTGAATTTTAAAGATGTTCTAGGGCTTCTTTTCACAAGAATAAAGATGGCTATCACAGAGTGACGCCAGCATTAACAAATTTCGTAAGCTAATGAGGGTACAACACCATCCTTCAAGGAGTTATGCCACTAAGAAGATGAAAGCAGGTAATACTTTTTTCTTCTCTTCAGAATCTAAAGGAAAGTTTCATCTCCAGACTTCAGTATTATTCTCATCATCTCTTACTCTATTCATCCCCTCAGCTCTTTTAAGAAAAGAAGCAGTGACTAGGATACAAAGAATGAAGGATCCTCACAGTGGTACCGAAAAGAAACAGCCAAAGAGCAGACGGCCATTTTTTGCCCATCTTCTGCCATCACTAAAACTTCAGTCAAAGGCACTACAAGCAAATGTATGAGGAATTTGCCCCTCAAAAATTTTTCCCAAATTAATTCCATTGTGTTTGATTTTAATAGGATTCTGAGACGATATTTCTAGCCTTGGACAGGAGCAGCTTCTCTCGTTAAATACCAAAATGATTTTCAATAAATATTTCCACAGATAAAAAATAAAATAGTTGAACATGGTTACGTGAGAAATATTTACGCTTGTACTATGCAATTGCAAGTCTTGCGATAGCTTTTTGCAGACTTTAGTATAGCACGTGAATTTATATGTCTTCTTTGATTACATGGGATTTTTGGGATTTTTCCTGTAAAAAATTAAATGATTCAAAATTTCTTTCTTCTGCTTTTGCAAACCCCCATGAGAAATTGGAATATGAAAAAAGAAAAGAAAAGAGAGTTTTATTACTGATTGTCTGATTAGCCCTTTCTCTATGTGGGTACCACACATAATTTACTTTGATGTAAGGATCAAGCTAGTTCTTTTGAAATGGTCTGTTATCACATACTGGCATTACCAGTTACTTACCAGATCCCCTTCCCTGACCTGCTGGCCACAGTTCTATGGATGCAGCCCAGGATACCTTTTATCTTCTGGCCTTTGTTTCCTGGTCTTTGGCTTCTGTGTGGGAGACACAGTGCCAGCACACGTCCAGCTTTTCAACACCCCCAAGTCCCTCCCTGCAGGGCTGCTCTCAATCATTTCATCCCCAAACCTGCACCAGTACTAGGCATTGCTCTGACTAGCAGTCCACAACTAAGTCTAATACCTCATGCTCTTAAGTGAGTGCATGAGAACTTTTCACACAGTTAAGACTGACTGCAGTGGAAAGAGATCTGTAGTCGTTCAGTCTATTCTCTCCAAAAAGTTACATCTTTCAGAATTAGACAGGTTGGTTTCTTTCAAAGGGCAGAGACAGTCATTATTTCTATAGAACCACCTGTATTTTATGCACACACATATTTTTCAGTTGCTTGAGATGGTCTGTCAAGTGCAAAATATTATGCAAATGGAATGGAACCCAAAATGATCCTAGAGCAAAATACATTATTTCACAGAATCACAGAATCACTCTGGTTGGACAAGACCCCTGGGATCATCGAGTCCAACCATCTACCCTACCTTACAAGTTCACCCCTAAACCATATCCCTCAACAGCTCATCCATTTCTGTTACTAAGCAAATTGAATAAAAGAGCAAGGTGGCTGCTGCAGAAGCAATAAGAACATGCAGTTGGTCACAGTCAAGATTCTGTATCACGTGATTGCTACCAAAAAGATCAAAGCATTGGTTTCTCCCAAGATTAAAGCATCACTAAAGTGGCACGTCTTGTACGTAGATATAAACTTTATATAATCCTTACATATTAACTTCTCTTTCAGCTGTGAAAACATTGACATTTTTTTCTTGAGAGACACATTTCTGATACCTCTAATTACAGAAATATCTATGTAAGTCCAGTATTTTTTCACTTCTACACGCTTTACATGGGAATCATCAATTTTCTGCTTCGTTATTTTTAAGACACAAATGATCGCACACATGGAAGTTTTGGGAAACAGGAAAAAAACCTCGCTCTTGGCTATTATCAATATTCATAGCTAATAAAAATTTATAAAGTCACTAATGGAAAATAACAGTAATGAGCCCCAAAGTTTAAGACACCATTCTGTCTACAAAAGTTTTAAAAAGTGGAATAAAAGCAAAGATGCAAAAGTAGCGTAAATATTTATCATTTGATCCTGAAGGTAATGTAAAGAAATGTTATAGTCTTTGCATTTTCTAGTACAGGAACTGAATTCATAAGTCTTGAATAATGCAAACACTGAGGTTTGTCTCAGAAAGAGACCATCTCACAACAGGAAACTAGAAGGGACTGAGAAGAGACTTAAGTACACTAACTACTAGTGACTAGGTGACTTTACAGATTTCCTAAAGTAAATCTGTAAATAATTTATAATTTATAAACATTCATGTTTATAAATCATAAACAAAAAGTTTATAATTTTTTTGAGCAGCATAACTTGACCAAATGCTTGAGGGAGCTGGGTCTCTTCAGCTTAGAGAAAAGGAGACTGAGGGGTGATGTTGATAAATGCGTGAGGGGTGGGTGTCAGGAGGATGGACCCAGGCTCTTCTCAATGCCATCTAGCGGCATGACGAGTGGCAATGGGTGTCAGCTGGAAAATAGGAGGTTCCACATCAATATGAGGAGGAACTTCTTCACAGTGAGTGTGACAGAGCACTGAAATGGGTTGCCCACAGAGGTTGTGGAGTCTCCTTCTCTGGAGAGGTTTAAAACCCACTTGGCCACGCTCCTGTGTGACTGCATCTAGGTGATCCTGCTGTGGTTGGGGAATTGGACTAGATGATCTTTTGAGGTCCCTTCCAATCCCTAACTTTCTGTGATTCTGTGTGATTTTGTGAATGCAGACTGGTAGTGAGAGACTATTTAAAAAGTTTACCGCACTGTTGCAATTTCAAATATAGAAGTAGAAAAAATACGTTTATACTATTAAAACAGCCAACCAGATTATTGAATGACACAGCACACGACAGTCCGTAGGCTGAAACCCAAAATAATAATTCTTTAGAGAAGTGTAATGAAACACATTATAGTGAATAACCACTACCACTTATACAGGGTGGTAAATGTTGTAATGATATGCTGATATGGGTAAGAAAAGTTCTATGGATAAGGAATGTCTCTCAGAGAAGATCTATTTATTTCTTTCCTTACGCTTGGCTTTTTATCCTCCCAAAAGAGAGAAAACTGCCAGTGATCTCAGATTCTGGGGTTTCTTACAAGACTTATCATATTCTGAAGAACGTGCACCGCCTTCAATTAGATATCTCTGTGCTCCTGCAACATGGAAGAACTACTGAGACACCTTCAAGATGGCTTAAGATAGAGAAAACTGTGCCTTAAAGAACATCACTTTAAACAAAAGCAGTTACTTTTTGTTCATCTAGACTAACTTTTTTGTGTACTTTTGCATAAGGCTACACAAATTCAATGTGTAACAGTCCTTATGAAGTATTATGAAATTTCAGTCTAACATTTCTTCTTTTAAAATACTTTCTGCATCTAAAAAATTGACTTTGTTTTTCCTCTGAACCAAATCCTATTGAAATATTTCTGAAAACTACAGCATGGTTTTGCACAACAGTGACAGCTAATTACTCCAACTCTGGTTCAGGTTTTTTTTCCATAGAAAAGGGTTTGCAAAACTCACTGTCTTTCTGTGAAGAGTGTAATTTCAGCCTTGCATTGCTTACCTATGGTGAGGGGCCTTTAATGACTGGAAAATGTTAGAATCAAAACTGGAGTGTTGAACAAAATATGGGCTGTCTACTGTATTTAGTGCTTAAGATGCATTTTCCACGGAATTCATGCGGACCCAGAAATGTGAGAGGATGTGGTATCCTGCACACAGGCAGATGCTTTGATCTATCAGGCTTCAGGTTTTGATTAAAAGCTTTGGGAATTTGCAGGTGTTCAATTAGTCACCAGAGGGAGCCCATATTATTTCATAAACACAACTAAATATTGTAGAGGGGAGATAACTTTTAGGTTGTCAGAGTGAAGGAATTGCAGTGTTTCACACAAACACCCACATTCCCTCTCACTCCTTGGCAATTGAGTACCAATAGTTTGCTATTCACCACAGGGTGGGGTTTTCAGCAACAAAAATATAAGATAAATTTTCAGGGAGATGAGCACAAGGCCTCTTCCTGGGCTATAAATTGTCTTTTTATTTGCTGATGCATTAAAGGATATGGCAAGGGATCCGAGTTACTAATAAATTCAGATGCTGGTACAGCTAAACACCAATTATTGCAGAACCACTTGGGTGACACCAAACCTATTCAGATAATCAAAGACAATAGAAAGGAACACGGGATTAACAGCTCGTCTGTTATCCTGTTCTAAGAGGATGTTTGGATAATGCAAGATTTTATAAAAGGGATTTTCACTGGGATTTTTCTCGTGGCAATAACCCCTATCATCTGCGAGGTGTAAACCCCTGTGAATTCAAAAAACTGAGCAGGGTTTCTGTTTTCCTGTGCTGACTGCTAGTGCTCTTACTTGCCGGCTCCTGATTTTCTTCCTTATTGAGAAAAGAAAATTGTACTAGATTTGTAGTTTTTGTGTATGTGATATACCCCTGATGACTCACTGACTCTGTCTGGGTGTCTGTCAGCTATTTGCCAATGAAATGGAACTAAACTTATCCCGTTTTACTTACCAGTATTGGCTGTTAGTGTTCTCTGTGGAGAATTCTGTCTGGCCAATAAAGTGAAGGGAGAAAAAGAAAGTTGATAGAGTAGGTTTCTAAATCTCATTTATAGTATCGCAATGGAAAAAATAATTATGCTTTGGAATTCACTGGAAGTGTTTATATTAAGACTTTTTCTGCTTCATATGTCACGGTGGAGGTTCAAGTTAGCCTTTGAGGGAACTGTCATTGTTATAGACAACACGAATTTTTACATATTAATTTTTCTGCAGACATCTATGAATGATGACAGTATTAGAGAAGTCTTTTGTTTGTTTTAAGAGTGAATCACGGGTAGTGGAGCTGTCTTTCTGCCTAATAGAAGCTATCGCCCTCTCTGTGCCTTCATCCTTTAATTGCAAAGCAATTAAATTCACCACCATTTGCAATATCTGTGTCCAGAATGAGTCATCTCATTAAATCACCTTTTTTTTTCTTATCCTTTTGCTTCCGTTATGTGCTTAGCAAGATGTAGCTTAATACTTCTCTGTCCCTGTGGAGCTGGAACTTCCTTAATTGTTATTTTTCTAGTCCTTACACCTTAGTTGGTCAGAGCTTTCTCATGTTACTGCATGAAAAAAAATTAATAAAGTTTCTGCTTCTTGCCACAGTGCCATGGTTTTGGGAGTTATCCAGCGACACCACATGTAAAGGATGAAGTATGCTTGGGACTGATAAGCACAGATTTCAAGAAAAAATGTTACATCTCCCACAGGGCTGGCACAGAATATCCAGCATTTAATTTTAGATAGGATCTTAAGCATCTGAGGAAACATTATTGCATACTAAGAATGAAATTATCTGAAATGGTTTGGGTGTGATTTTTTACCCCAACTACAGATGCCATCACAATGAGTATAAACTGGCTGTATCAAAAGGAGCTAGATTTACAGCATGGCTATCGTAATCTGCACTGAACTGGAACAGCACCCCTTGTGTGCCAACAGCAATAGGCAGAGAGACTTTGTTTATGGTACTGATGATCTCTTTGACACCTGGCCAGCTGCTGCTGTGCTTTGACACCAGCTTGTTCTGACACATCTAGTGCCAGAGGTATCAGCAGAATGGCTAAGTGAAGCACAAATGGGTTTCCTTCTGTGCTCTGCACTCCTTGTTCTTTCTTTGGAGATGAGGCACAGGTATGTAGTAAGGTGTACTTGTGTCGTCCGTATGCAAGCCAAGTATTCACTGAGAAGAAAATCTCCTTTTCTCAGACTTAACTGACTGGAATCAAATACAGAATTACCAAACAAGAAGGAAGGGGTGAGTGAGAAAAATCAGATTCTGTTATTTAGAGCCGCTGCTCCGTAACAGGAAGCTTACCAAGTCAAAACTGTGTAGAAAAAGTAGATTGAGGGGCAGTTCTGGATTGCCCCTCTTTCACACTTTGAGGAGGTTTGGCGTTAACTATATCAAGCACCATATTTACAATTTTAGTAATCGGCATGTAGTGTCTCTGGATTCTGGACCAAATTTCCTTCATTTTGAAGTCCTGTTCCCTAAATCGTCTCATTGTAGAGTCTACGTTAGGATGAAGAGTTTTCCAGGTAAGACCCACACCAGGTTTCCTCTGCAATGAGATGCTTAGTGCAGAATGTATTTATTTTCTTAAAATTTTTTTGTCTCACTAAAGTTTCAGCCTAACTGTGGTATCAAGTTTTAAATTCTATTTCTCTGCAACTAGGATGCACAGGTTTATTATTGTTTTGTTCTTTTAGAAAGCAACTTGCTTTTGTACTTTCCAAATCAGTCCTGTACAGAGAGAGGCCTTCACTTTTGCTTCAGGTGCATATAGTCGTTGTGTTAAAGTATCTGCTAGTAACCTAAACATGCTTGGCCACCCTGCCTGTGGTGTGTATGTGTGATTGTTCCATCATTGTCTTTTTCCTTAAATCAATGTACCAACCTCTTTGGAAAGTTGATGTTGACTTAAGAAGCTCATAATTAATCTGGGAGTTAAACAAACCTATTGTAGACACATAGTAGATCAGATGCTGCTAACTGTATTTATAATAAACATCAGCTATGCTGACAGAACCATGATGTTGGAGGACCACTTGCAGTGTGCATTATTGCTCTAAATTTGTTATCAGCGTCATTCATCACGCAGTGTATTCTAGTATAACTGGTACTACTATGAGTTATAATACACCAGTAATTACAATAACGGTTTGCAGATGTTTCAGAAGGTGTAAAATCCCAGTGTATCACCGGATCCTAAGCTGTTCCCTCCTCCCATTAAAGCTAAAGTTGAGGAGGAGAGAGACATTTGTTGAACACATTTTTTTTTTAAATTGTGTAATTAATAGAGTGTGTAAGTATATTAAAAAAAAAAATCAGCCAGACTTACACTCCACAGTCTCATCAGTTAATGCAGTTTATGTACTTCCATCAGCATGCTTGCTCACTCAGCAACCTTCTATCATATTTGCCTTAGTATCAAGTACATCACTAACCTTTGCCAGGATGCTACTGAATTAAGGTTATTAGCAGCCCTTGCTACTACTTTTTTTTTTTTCTAAAATTATTTGGCTTTAGAGTCTCCTAATCAAATGCTTAAAAGTTATTTCATTGCAGTCTTCCATGATGATATTTGCTTCTTTTAAACACACTTTTTCTTTCCTGAGTAGTCAGCACATCTCCATTTCATGGCAGTATATACTCCAAAGGGTGATGGTGGCCAAACTTTGCAACACTTCTGAGGTTTCCACAGGACAATAAATTGAATGTAACAGAGTATGTGAACTCCTGCAGTTCCTGGCTATATGTATTATAATGAAGTGAAAGATGTGCTGATTATCACATAATACAGATGTATTATGTATAAAATAGGCACCCAGAGGAAAGGATGTGCTTTGGTTTTATCACTTGCTATTACCAGAATGGAAAGACCCAGATATGCATAGTTATAAACTGTAAATGTCATGTTTCCTCCTCCATCTTCCATCACCTAGAAAAATCAGCACATTAAGAAAGAAGCAATGCCCTGGGTCGTGCCTATTAGCCACACAAAATGCAAGAACCTAAAGCCCAGAAGTACTGTCTGCAGTAAAAGAGCTTTTATATGTCAGGAGTTAAATTCTGACTTTAGATATCATGAGACTCAACTAAAGAAGAAACACAATTAATTGAATGAAGGATGAATAAGCACTAGTGGTCCACAGCCACATTTCAACACGTACAAAATACAAAGCAAATTTTAAGGGACTGAATCAATCAACACATCTTTCTGAGCACTGGAAAGAAGTTCTCAGACTTCAATAAACCCACCTCTTACTAGATTCATCATAGAATCATTCAGGCTGGAAAAGGCACTTGGGATCATTGAGTCCAACCATCAACCTTACTCTACAATGACTTTTACACACATCCAGGGATGGTGACTCAACCTCCTCCTTGGCAGCCTATTCCAATGTCTGACTAATCTTCCTGTGAAAAAAATTACCCTAATATCTAGTCCAAACCTACCCTTCTGCAGTTCGACACTATTCCCTCTTGTTCCATGACTAATCACCTGTTAGAAAACACCAGCACCAACCTCTCTACAATGTCCTTTCAAATAGTTGTATAGAGCTACAAAACAACTAGTAATTCCCCTAGACAAGAAAGGCCACAAATGAGCCACCCTAACATCCCTAATAACATTTCTTCTCTTAATCAACCTCTTAAGCCTACTCCCATACACATTCATCCCAACAACCCAACTCGCAATAAGCATAGCCCTAGCATTCCCCACGTGACTTGCAACCCTACTAACAGCCCTACACAGCCAACCCTCAGCTTCCCTGGGCCACCTTCTATCAGAAGGTACCCCAACACCCCTAATCCCTGCCCTAGCTATGATCAAAATCACTAGCCTCCTTATGTGTCCAATAGCCCTAGGAGTACACTTTACAGCCAACCTAACCACAGGACACCTACTCATCCAACTAATCTCTACAGCCACAACCGCCCTCCTACCAATTATACAAGCAGTATCCATCCAGTTCTTCAAACTAAACAGCCTCAGCTCCTCCAATAGCTCTTCATAAGGTTTATTCTTCAGGCCCTTCACCAGCTTCATTGCCCTCCTGTGCACTTGCTCCAGCACCTCAATATCTCTCTTGTATTGAAGTGCCCAATACTGGCCAGTGTGTGGCCTCACTGGTGTTGAGTACAAGGGGACTATCACCTACTCCTGCTGGTCACGCTAATTATAATAAAAGCCAGGATGCCATTGGTTCTCCTAGCCACTTGGGCACACTGCTGGCTCACACTCAGTCACTTGTCCTTTAGAACCCCCAGGTTCCTTTCTGCCAGACAGCTTTCCAGCCACTCTTCCCCAAGCCTGTAGCATTGCATGTGGTTTTTGTGGCTCAAGTGCAAGACCTGGCACTTGGCCCTGTTAAAACTCATACTGTTAGACCTCTAAACCAAAGTTCATACTGAAGACCTGTAAACCTCATGGGTTTTCCATCCCACCTTGGTCACCTTCCCTTTCTACATCTGTAAGATCAAGAAGCGGTGCTATCCAGAAATGATAAGCGTTTAGAGCCATCACTGACTTAACCTGGAAAAAACCTCCAGATGTTGTAATCTCAGCTGAGTCTCCATCCTCAAATGCAATCTTTTACAGACGGGATCCATATGAGGTGTGTCCTTTTCTTCCTCTAACACTTTAATTATTTGTTTGTTTCCAAATCCAGTGTCTTCGCATCTATGTGGATGATAATCTTCAGGCAAAGATGTGGTTCACTCGCTCACACATACTCAAAAACTCACACTGCCATGCCTTGTTTACTCCTTCAGTTTGTAATATTTTCTTTTGTATTTTTGTCTTCTAAGATATTTAAGGAAACTCATGTTTATCTTAATATTATTCAGCAGTACTGCTTCATTATTCCCATTTGTACTTTCAATGCCCTCTTTATAGTCCCTCTGTTTCCTCACATAAAATTCTAGCAATACTGCAGGTCTTTTCTTTCCCGTGATTATTAAAGCTCTGTTTTGCTTTCATTTAACTTAAAAGACAGATCAGTCATCCACCCTGAAGTTTAATGCTTGATTTTACATAATGGCGTGTTCTCCCTTTAAGTTTGCTCTACCACCTCCTAAACCTTTAGTTTTGTCAACATTATCTCTTCCTATTAAATTCTGACTGTTTATATCGCTTACTACATGGATAATGGTATTAAATGTGACTATTGAAAAATTTAATTAGTCTGGATTTCTATTCAAAATGCCATCCAAAATCTGAAATATGAAGCTGTATTCCATAATACAAGAAGTTTTAAAATATCACAGACAGTCAGTTTCTTTATTACAGCTGTTCATTTTATATTACAGATGTTACCTTCTTGAACATAATGTTTTCCCCCTTTTACCCCTTAATCCCTAGGTACAACAACAATTCATTTGCAGTAAATTTGATTCCTCAATTGTTACTATAATTTTAGGTCTTTGAGAATACCTTGCCCCCTTGGACTCAAGGATGATGAATATTTTCTGTAAAGTTACTCAATATCAAATAGATCAATCCAAATATTCTCAACATTCTCTGAGTTGCAGAAACTATGCTTCATTTACCTTTCTCTTTTCCTGCTCCTTGTTGCCCTAGAGAATGTAAAGAAAATTGGATGCTGGTTAAGCTACGACAAATCTGACAAAACAGGTATTTCTAACAGTAATTATCAAAGATCTCCACTCTCAATGTGCAAAAATCACCATTATTTCACAGAAGCAGTATTGACAAATAAATTGACACTGGCAGGGGATGGAGTTCCAAGTTTATAGCGTGGCTTGTAAGCAATGAAATGCATTGCATTAGTTTCTGTGTGTCTGACTTATTTAACCATAGAATTATAGAATCATTAGGGATTGGAAGGGACCTCGAAAGATCACCCAGTCCAACACCCTGCCATGGGCAGGGACATCCCACCCTAGATCAGGCTGGCCAGAGCCTCATCCAGCCTGACCTTAAACACCTCCAGGGATGGGGCCTCAACCACCTCCCTGGGCAACCCATTCCAGGCTCTCACCACTCTCACGGTGAAGAACTTCCTCCTCACATCCAGTCTAAATCTACCCAGCTCCAGCTCTGCTCCATTCCCCTAGTCCTGTCACTACCTGATACCCCAGCCTTTTTGAGCTGTCCTGCCACAGAAAGACACCTGTTTTCACACACCTATTTTTTGTACTAGTTGCTACCCAACAGAAATCTGGACTGTTGTTTATGTGGCTGTGTTTGCTATGCTGTTTGACTTCTGTCATTCACTCGTGTTCTTTTGAATGACTGCTGCTCAGAACAACTTCAGAATAACTCTGAAACACTGCAGGGAGTTAAAGACGGTACAGGAGAGTCTTATTTTAATACAATAAAAAAAAATGCATCTTAATGGGATGTGAATTTATTCAATACCTACGTAATACGATAATTAAAAAGACGGTGTTAGAAGTGTGTGTGCAATAGTCCCTGACAGATTTCGTTAAAGTGGTGTGGTGACATTTATAGCTACAATTATTGCAGATAAAGTCGAAAGATATGAATAGCGGTTGAAAACAATATTTAAAGTCTTTTAAGCATTTTTATGTAACTAAAAAGTGGAAAACCACGTCTATCAGAGATAAGCTTTCTATAGAACTGTTTGATATTCATCTGCATTTAGTACTATAAAGAAGACGAATTACTGCAGCATCCTTGCCTGCTCATCATTTTAATTTTAATTTTTTTCCTAATTTATTTCTTTCAGGTTTTTTTTGCTATTTTTTTTCCTGATGTCTGTGCCATGTAATTTATTTTATCATTCTTTAATCAAAGGAGCTGTTTCTGACTAAATCTGCATATATATGGAATACTTCTCTCTTTATAAGACAAGGTAAGTTTTTAATTCACTAAATTCACTTCTCTCTTTATAAGACAAGGTGAGTTTTTAATTCACTAAATAGAAAATGTTAGTTTTCAGTGTATATTACAAACCCCTCTTTGGAATGTAACATAATCTTGAACTCCCTTTAGCTGTTTCCCACATCCACATCAATCTCACGTATCATAAAAAATATGACGGAATCAATATTGTGATGATAAACTGTAAAAAATTGCTTTTGTGTGGATTCAGTAGAAATCACAAGTGGCCTGGTTCAGCTTGGGAACAGCTTCCTAAAATGAACAGGCTGCTCAAAAATAAAATTAAGTTTGTGGTGGAAGTGGGTTTATTTCATTCTTTGCTACTAAGCCAAACTTGTATTCTCCTGCTACCTCCCCTACCGAATAAATTTTCCCATTCTTCCACTAATTTGACTCATTTGGGATTGTATCTGATGCACTACGGGTAACCTCCTAGCGCAACACAAAACATCCTAGCAGTATTCTGGGCTATTCCTTTGTATAGGTGAAACATCTTCTGATAAATGTTGACATTCACTACAGACAAAGTACAAGTGAGTGACTTTCCTCTCAGCAAACAACGTGTTTGGAACATAGGATGCGAGTCTTCCACCGCTGACGTGCTGTAAACTTGTTGCTAACCAAGATTACCTGTTGTCTCTTCAGAAAGGACAAAACCAGCGCTGGTTCCAGAAATTACACATGGAAGATGTTCAGGACTGCTTACTGACAGACCATGTTGTGAACAGTTGTGCTTCTGTGCACAAAGGGGTTGAGTCACCGTGCTGGGATGTGCTTAAAGGTGATTTAGAAGTGGTGTTGGGGGATATAGTTTAAGAGGTGAACTTTGTAGAGTAAGGTGGATGGTTGGACTTGATGACCACAAGGGTCTTTTCCAAACTGAATGATTTTGTGATGCTATAATTCTATCTATGATATATGGTGGATGCCTGCAAAGCGCTTGATTTCAAGCCCAGTGAAAGTGCTTAACACAGTTTTGGGTGCCTTAGGCATTTAGTAAGCGCGATTCCTCTGTGCCTTGTGGAGAGTAGGAGAGTGGTGGCAATGAAGTTAGATCATACAGCGCAGACTAAAGACAGAAGACATCTTTTGTGCTTAGATATCTACATGTTACTATTTAAAACCCCTCCAAAATCAAAAGCTTTTCCTTCTGTCATGAAACCAATAAACAACTTACGGCTGCAAAAGTGAAAATGCAGCCTCTGCAGTTCAATGTGAGGAAAGCCAGAGACAAGAAATGATGTTGCTGAGCAGAACTCCCTATGCTCTCTCTGAAGATATTAGAAGTGGCTCTGATCCCCAGCTCTATGCTGAGCTGTCAGCACAAAGACAATATGCAGAAATGGGACTATTTTAATGATACCACCACTTGCATCTGCAGGGAAACCAGGGCCTTTTGAACACTGCACTGTCCACGCACTCTTAAGGTGTCATTCAGCGGTATAGATCTAGCCAGACTACACACTGGGTGACAGCACAAGCCTGATTTTCTGAAGAAAGAAATCCACAGAGCAAACATATAGGGTAGAATTAATCTCTCTTACTTCTAGCTTTCAAAAAGTGATCTGTCTAGTGTAAACTAGTCCTCTAATTGCCTTCTAAAGTTAATGGAGAGAGAAAACATATTGACATTTCCTATGTGACTCAGGATGCATTATGCAACAGGACCTTGTGAAAATGCTAGTTCAGGTGTTTTCTGTTCAAATGACATTAGGTTATCTCCAGTCAAACAGAAGCGATACGTAGCAAATCCTCGTGTTTATTTTCTGAATGATTTACAACCCTTGATTTGTGCTGCTTCTGGTCTGCTTCTAAGTTATTTGAGGTGAAATAACCTCCTCTAATTCAGGACAAAGGGGGATTGCTTTATTGTAAAAGAGAAGAGATTTAGACTAGGTGTAAGAAAGATCGTTTTATTTTACCTTGAGGGTGGTGGGACACTGGAAGAAATTGCCCAGAGAGGTGGTAGAAGCCAAATCCCTGAAAACATCGGATGGGGCTCTGAGTAACAATCTTTAGTTGATGATGTCTGTGCTCACTGCAGGGGGGTTGGACTCGTTGTACTTTGGAAAGTCACTTCCAACTCAAAACATTCCACGATTCTATAGCTGAACTAAGTGTCCAGACCTCATTTACTGTTTACACAAAACAGCACAATTTTGGAGTGTGTGTCTATGACTTGTCCTAACCACAACATTTCCTTCTCTCTCTTTTTTAGAAACAGGTGTGAAAGATGCCCTCTGCAGCCTGAGTTGCCCTTGCACAATCTTTTTACTGTTCTGTGGACTGAAGGTAAAAGACCCATTACATCAGCAGAGGTGGCAGAGCTGAGTAAGGCAGCCTGACGTGTTAAAATAAAAGGAAAGGTGATGGGTAGTAGCAGTAGCCTTTCTTCTGAGAGGTGTGAAGGCACCCATCTGCCAACCTGATGCAGTCTTTTGAGTATTTTCAGTACTGGAGAGCTGTTTCAGGAGTGTCACTGGGAGACTAAGAAGCCTCATGCAGTCCACTGACCATTATCTGCTGCAGTTGTTTCACATGGGCATCAGTGTTGGAACCAGGAGCAGTCTGAAGAGCACCAAGAAGGATTATAGAGACTTGGAAGTGGCGGTAATAGACTGTGGAACACAAGTAACTTTTTCATAAATTCTCCTGGTCAAAGAGAAGGGGTTTGGAAAGGTCAGTCAAAACTGGTTAATCAACAGTTGGTTATACAACTGGTGTCACAGCCAGGGATTCAGCTCTTTAGCCCATGGGACTTGCTTTGAGAAACTTGGTCTACAAGGGGTGATAGCGCCCGTCTGTCAGAGAAGGGGAAGAGCATCTTCAGCCACAGGTTTGCCAAGCAGATTAATCTTGTGGCATTAATTTACAGGCTTTCAAAGTCCTACTCATAGCCCTAAGTTTACATGTTAAGAGCACACAGCATCGCACAGACTCACAGAATATGAGGGATGGGAAGGGAACTTGAAAGATCATCTAGTCCAATCCCCTGCCACAGCAGGATCTCCTAGACCAAGTAGCACAGGAACATGTCCAGGCAGGTTTTAAACGTCTCCAGAGAAGGAGACTCCACAACCCCCCTGGGCAGCCTGTTCAACTGCTCAGTCACCCTCACCCTGAAGAAGTTCCTTCTGATATTTATATGGAACCTCCTATGTTCCAGCTCGCACCCCTTGCCCCTTGTCCTATCACCAGACGACTTTGAGAAGAGCCTGGCTCCATCCTCCTGCCACCCACCCTTCACATATTTACAGACATTAATGAGTTCACCCCTCAGTCTCCTCTTCTTCAAGCTAAAGAGACACAGCTCACTCAACTAAGCATACTAAGCAAGTGGGGAGTACCCACAACGTGGCTAAATGCCTAGAGAAATCTTTAAGAGGTAAGAATTTGAAA
This sequence comes from Phoeniculus purpureus, assembly GCA_028565055.1. Classification (NCBI taxonomy): domain Eukaryota; kingdom Metazoa; phylum Chordata; class Aves; order Bucerotiformes; family Phoeniculidae; genus Phoeniculus; species Phoeniculus purpureus. The sequence continues at coordinate 42,572,751 of JAOXOE010000405.1, forward strand.
TTGTAATTTCTTACTCATGGGGGTAACTTGACTGGTGTGACCCGTGACTGTTGCGATTGGTTTGTCAGTGTGTGTTCTCTGCTTCCAGAAGTCCTTTTGGTTAGGTGGATCCTATATCACAGGATCACAGAACATTAGGGATTGGAAGGGACCTCGAAAGATCATCTTGTCCAATCCATATGACTCTCCCAATTGTCCAATTGTGTTTAGCTCCTTCAGAGAGTGCTACACACCGTCGTGGTTCTGAATATGAGTTTTTGAGGGATCAGAGCTGCAGCACTGGGGAAGAAAGGGTAATGAGAAGATGATGAGGTAAAAAGGAATGTTGTCTGTGGAAACATGCAGCTCCTCCAATGAGACTCAGTGATCTTCTAAAAAGTACAAGCTAAGCCATATTTTCACAGAATCACACAGAATCACAGAGTGTCAGGGGTTGGAAGGGACTTAGAAAGATCATCTAGTCCAACCTCCTTGCCAGAGCAGGGAAGCTGCTGACGTGTCTGAAACTTGCTTTTGGGTGTGAAAGAATAGATTCATTCCATGAGGTTTATATGCTGCAGCAGTTAATGAGGTAGTTCTGGCAAACACAGATGGTCAGTAAAGAAAGAGCTTGTAAAAAAAACCCAACCCTTTCAGATCCAAAGGCCACAAAAAGAAAAAGACTCGTGACAAAAGGAGGAAAAAAAAGAAACCCCAAACTATCTGTAAGTGAAATACATGCAGGGGCTACTGCAAAGGAATTCAGATGTGTACATAATGAGTAGCTACACATGCACAAAAGTAGCTGTCACACACCATATAGTATGCATAAAAGCTCCAACACGTTGCACAGGGTGAGGAGCGGTTGCTTCTGGATCAGCGCACAGTCATTTAGCAGTCCCATCAAGCTGACAGTGAGCGTACCGAGCCCGATACACATGACTGCCCAAGAAGAGTGTCTCTGGATGTCAGCCTTGTGTACGTCAATGAAACAAGAGTAGAGCGGAATCAAAACAAGTTAACAAACCAGCAGCGAGCTTGTTTCTGCTGCAATAACAGAACCATAGGCTAACTGGGGCTTTCTTTTTAAAACTTGTAAGGCTATGCCAGTGACCTCGGAATCGCTGACCCACGGATGCTGGATACAGTGAGCATGAAAGGGCTTTTTTTTTCCCCTTCTTTATTCTTTTTGTTTTTTTTCTTTTTGAATTTCTAGGTGTCTTGCACTCCATTCTGAAGCAACTGCAGCACCGGCTATTGTTCTCCCTCAGCCCTCCCAATAAATCCTTCTTTTGTTTCCCTGTGTTGGTTAAACACCATTCAAGATCTGCTCTAATGAGCGTTGTGGGGTAGCCACTTCTGATAATTTTAATGGTCTTTTTGAAGGCTTGCATTCATTTTATGGGTCTAATGTTCTGTATCTACCAGAAGATCGATTTTTGCAATACCCTGTATTTTTACTACATACCAGATGCCACCACTGTAAGCAGAAATCTTCACTGGACCACCTGGATGTGCTCCTGTGCGACTTCGTCTAGGTGATGCTGCTGTGTCAGGGGGATTGGATTAGATGATCTTTCGAGGTCCCTTCCAATCCCTAATGATTCTATGAGTCTATAATATTCACAACAGGCTGCAGAGCTGGTGTTGAGTTTAGATCGGTTGGCAGGACCGTTCCTTCAGGCAAGGAATACAAACAGGTCACTTAAGGAAAAAGGGCTTAGAGTTTCCTTGTTGTTGTCTACCACGGTGTACATCCTACTAGCGCAGCAAGGTAGTCACCTAAGCTTGACATCTCATAGGGCTATTTGCCTGAAAGAAATGTCACTTGAAAAAATTATATTTGGGGGGTTAATTTTTCCGATAACTTTTTCTAATCAGATTTCGTTTTCAGTGTAGAAGGTACCTGAAGCAGCTGTAAACAAATAGCTGAGTATCGTGTTCACCACGGACTGTCTGCTTAGAGAACTGGACTGTGTGAGCCCACAGTGAGTTCTGTAACGGCAGAACTGCTGTGAGCATCACATTGGCCACTTTAAGGCTGCATCAAGGATTCAATTGGAGGTGCCACAGTGACGTGACCTCCAACTGAGTTGGTGTATATTTCTAATGTTTCTCACTAGGAAGAATGAACGTGCTTTCCCTCTACTCACTGCCAAATAAAACCCTGCTTCTGGATTCAAACTACTTAAATGCTTGTAAGCAACTAAAAGTCCTAAAAACACGGAGTTCTAACAACACAGTTCATCCTCCTCCATATTCATCTTCAATTTATTTCAGAGGGGGCAAGCTAATTAAAAAAGAACGCGTAGTTTTAATGTTGAAAGCGACAAGAAATGCGCAGGGCACCTTAATCGTACGGAAAGCACTTTGTTTTAAGGGTCTATTAAGCAGTTGAAGATAAAAAGGATTCGTAGAAGTTCAGACTGATAGACACAATCGCAAATACATCTCCACATCTGCTCCATTTTCACAACTGAATTAAGGAACATTTTCCCCCCAATGAGTTTAATTAACTTTAAGAACAAGCTAAATTAGTTTAAAAGGCAATTAAAATGCAAGCGTATAAATTGTAATTAAAACTGCATGCTGTTTATAGATATTTTTTCTAAATATTTAAAGAAGATACTTTCCAAATGAAAAAACACAAGTTCTACACTCAGTGAATTATTCAGATCAGAAAAATAAGAAAAGCTTTCCCTACACCTGTAGAATTATTAAAAATAATTGAATTTGTTAGAAATTATTAATACTATCTGTGTCCCAGTGGAAAATTGTGATAGTTTGCTTAACAGATGCAGTTTTGCCTTGGGATTGGTTCTGCTGTTTTGTCAGTTGTGAGATTATCAGTTTTATTTGGAGCTGTCTTGTTTGTCTAGCTCAATTTTTGCCTGAACCCTACATCTTACTGCATCAGATGTGGTCAGCTTTTGGCACTGGTCACTGCTTTTTCTCTTCTATACCTTCCTTCCTGCCATCCTTCCACATGGTCTGGAGAGGAAACCTTCGTTGCACTCAAAACTGTGCAGTTAACCCAGCCAGCTTTTTCTCTTCCCTTCCCTTTGAGGAACACAGATTATGTGGACGAAGCACTTGTTGACCCTGGCCTCCAGAACAGACTTCATCAATCCCTTCCAAC
>JAOXOE010000405.1:42575968-42608067 GCA_028565055.1 Phoeniculus purpureus
GTCCTGCTCCGGCGGGGGGGTTGGACTCGATGATCTCTTGGGTCCCTTCCAACCCCTAACATCCTATGATCCTATGAATTTAAACCATCGGGTGTTCAAAAAAAAAGAGAGTAGATGCAACAGATCCGTATGAAGGAGCTTTCTGGCACTTGGACAGAAAAGAGCCCCATGAATGCAAGTGATGGACTACAGTCACTGACATCATTCAAATCCATCCTACTGCGTTGATGAGGCAATAAATAAAAAGTCGGCTAAGAAACTGCATCACCGTGGCTTTAAACCAGCTTTCACTAAACCATTTGGAAACACCTGGCTTCAGGACTTCATTGTTATTTCATCTCTTCTGGAGCCTTAGCACCATCCAATTGGATCTGAACCAATGAGCATATAGTCCAGTAAATTACATCACTCATGCAGCACCAGATGTTTCCTGAAGTCCTCAGAGAAGGCAGGTGTGGAGTAATCCCCTCTACCTTTGCTGGTTTCTGTGTGCACTGTAAAATCAGTAAAAGACTGATATATGACATCAAGCATGAAATTACTGTTGTCCTCCAGTGGCATTTTTTTGCTTGGGATGTGCTATTTGATGCTAAATATATTTCCTATCAATGAAGAAATGCAGCTTCCTCCTGAATCCCTCCAAGTTTTTTCTTTCACTGCAGCACACAGAATTTGCTTCTTTTCATCAGCTCCAAAATTGCCACCTTTGAAATTCCCTGGTTGTCTCTTTATCAGGGAGGTCAATCACTGCTTCCCAATCACAAACATTTTTATACATTCTGAATTGCTAAACTGCTTGTGAAAGTAACCAATGTCATTGTAACCCTTCCTTCACTGCCATACGATAGGTGCCTTCTAACCTTCTGGTCTTTTTTGGAAGGGTAGCTAGCGGTCAGCATAGCTCAGATAGGGCTGGTCCACTTGATCTGTACAATGCATTACAATTTCATTACTCTGTATCTTGCTCGGCACGTATTTACCAGCTCTGTGAGGCCAATATACACTCAACAGTTAACTGCTTACAGTGGTGCACAGCGATTTTTTGGAATTAATACTGTTGATGAAGTTCTCTAGCCCTCCATTTTCACCCTACATAACTTATCCTTGTAGCAGTCAAACTTCAGTTAATGTTGAAAAATTGAGATTGGAGGAGACACTTCCAGATTCCTTCTTGATTTTTGGATTTAATTGTCATGATTAGTTTCTTCTGCATGTTTCAAGGTCTTGCTGGTCACTCTAATTTCCATGTCATCTTACAGGGAAACTGTTCATATTGGGAGTATGCGGCACTATGAAATACAGTCCAACAAAGACACAAATTTTGTAAAGGAATTTGCATGCATTCTCTTGTTCCATCTGGAGTTCTTTTTATATGATAAATGCATGTCTCTCACCTGAGATTTTATTCTTGGACCACAGTGCTTTCTAAGCATCTTACACACATATTTTTTCTGAGGAACTAGCTTTATTCTAATTTCATTAGCTTTAGTAGTCATTTTATTAACTGGTTTGCAGTTCTAGCACACATGCTGGAACTGCAAACTCAACAATCAAAGGAACACAGTAGTGTTCTCTGTAATACAGGTTTCACATGAAACTGTGTCGATGTCCCTGATAATCTGTCAAATCAGTACTATCTTCAGCTGATGACAAGAAAATGTTGTTTCATACTCATCAGTACTATCGCAAAAGACCTGATGCAACAGCCAATGAAATCAAGTGTTAAAGCACTCATTAGTTTCTGTACATGTTCATAGACTCATAGAACAGTTTCAGCTGGAAGAGACTTTCAAGATCAAGTCCAAATTTGTCCTATCATCACCACTAAACCGTGTCCCTCAGTGCAACATCTACCCTTCTCTTAAACACTTCCAGGGATGGTGACTCTTAATGTTGTGACTCCATCCCTGGGCAGGCTGTTCAAACACCTGACAATCCTTTCAGTAAAGATACTTCTCCTAACATCCAACCTGAGCTTCTCATGGCACAGCTTAAAGCCATTTGTTCTTCCCCTATCACTTGCCACTAGTAAGAACAGACCAATCTCTACCTGTCTACAACCCCTTTTCAAGTAGTTGTAGACAGCAATAAGGTCTCCCCTCAGTCTCCTCATCTCCAGGCTAAACAGCCGCAGATGTCTCAGACGCTCCTCATATGACACATTCCAAATCCTTTGCTAGGTTGGTAGCAGCCTCTGTACCCTCTCCAGCACTTCTATGTTCCTCTTGTAGTGAGGGGTCCAAAACTGAACATAGTACACAAGGTGTGGCCTCACGGAAGCTGAGTAGAGCAGAATGATCACCAACGTGCTCCTGCTGGCAACACTATTCCTGACACAAGCCAGGATGCCATTGGCTGCCTTGGCCACCTGGACACACTGCTGGCTCATGTACAGCTGGCCCTCTATTAACACTCTCAGATCCCTCTCTAACTGGCAGTTCTCCAGCCACTTCTCCCCAAGCCTGTAGCACTGCTGGAATACTGTTCAAGCTGTATCTCCAACTGTATGATATTTTAAACTCTTTTAGCATGCAAGTATGTTTATATATATTACAGCAAAGCTGAATCAGTAATCAGACTTTCTAAGTACAGAGATTCATCCAAATACCAAGTGCTATATTTTGCCATTGAGAGAAAGAAAAATGACCATGCTTGGCAATAATAGCAGGATGTACTTGCAGAACTAAGCTCCCGACTCTCTAAACAGATTTCTCTGTGAATGCCATAGCCCAAGAGTTACACAAGGGAGCTTGAGTTAGGTCAGATATTGAAAGCATCACAAAAGTTCTAGACCAGTCATCATTTGGAAAGGGAAATCTTTCTTTCAGTGTTCATGCACAAGCAGAGAAGGAATCCCTGGTCTCTCCTGACCAAAATATGCAATATCTCTGTGCTGCCACATTACATGAGACAGATTATGTGTACATTTTTTGAGGTTCAATTGGTTGGCCCACCATAAAGCATGGATAATTCACTTGCTTAAGAAAATTAATTATTGGATATAGGCACTCAACTGTCAGCTGGGTGCTTGATTTGACTCGTTTAACTTTCTTGAGATTGAGGAGTTCTGAACCGACAAAATTTTAAGACATGAAAACTTTACAAGGGAAAACTTCTCATGTATCTTTTGAGTTCCCCACACCTAGAAACTCTTCCAGATACTGTATTTCACCATAACCTCACTGTGCTGAGAACTCAGCACCTTAATTACGGTGAACTGCTGAATATTTTGTAGGAGTACCCGCTTAGGCTAATCTTTCTTCTCAAAATAATGTTTTCTACAGAAAATGTGATAAAAGCAATTTGGCATGTTAAAGCAAATAAGAATGCTGGAGTTCTTTCATTTTGCAGTCCTGTGTTACATTAAAATGAAATACTACTTAAAGTTCATGTGATTTCAAGCACTGCAAGTTTAAAACAAATGAAACAAAGAAGCAGAAATGACATTTTACATCATGTAATGAACAGCAGAAACAAATAACACGCAGCATCGCTTTTGCCATCCCTCCAAGAGACAGATCAATAATAAAAATGTGCTTCATTTTTATGAATAGCTGTTGCTGTAATTTATTTGGATATAAAATCCGTATTTCAGTCAGGCAATGTGGCACAGGCAATTCTTACGGACAGCATACAAACTTGGCAAGGTAATCTGGGTCTCATCATGGAAAAGTAATTTTATATTCATGAACTCTAATATGAGTCATACCTCTTCTTTGTCTACCATTTCTTAAGGGAGACATCAGTGCTAACTGTAAAAGCAAGGCAGATTAGCAACAATTCATACCAATAATCCTCCAAGGTACCTGGCAAACAGCAGAGACCTAAGGCTTCTAGAACTTCAATAATTCATTTTTTAGTTCAGTCCTGAGATACTTTCATGCTTTTTCCATCCCCTTCCTACTCTTTCTCTGCTACCTTTTTCTATGATGATTAATTTATAATCTCTCTTATTCTCAAAAGTTGTATCAACCTTCTTACAAGCAACCTATTACACAGAACTTCATAGGTTGAAACCCTCCACATTTTATAAGCCTGGAATTACTGCATGGCATTAATAACACAGAAACACAGGTGAGATCCTTAAATTGTAATGGATATAAATTATTTTAACATAATGCTGATCATAATCTCTTCCTGTGCTTCTTTCTTGAGATGAAGGAAAAAAGCTAACTCCATTAATACTACTTTAATATTCTCTGTCCGTAGTCAAACAGCTGCAGTAAGATTATTAAAATAGTTATTCAAGCTGACCGTGAGACCCACAAAACTGCCAGTTCTTTTATTATTTGTGCCAGCAGTTCATTAGGTTTCTTAGGAAGTGGCAGTATTTCCAACAACCAAATTTCACCCTGGGAGGCCTGGGCACCTCTGACATCAATAAGACTATCCAAAGTCACAGCAGATGTTGATGTATTATGTTTAAAACAAACACACAAATAAACTTTCTGAAGGTAGTTACACATCTAGTTACAGAACAAAAGGGAACTGCTGAGAGTAGTCAACATGAAACTTTCCTAGTGTGTCTATTAGTCCATCTTTGTATCTTTGTCAGTGTAAAAAAATCTTACGTATCTTTCAGAAGACTGGAGTTTAGCACCATTGGAAACACGAAGATGGATTAGAGGAGCAACAGCCTGGACAGTTACATAACCTAATGCCTCTCTTGGCTTTGGGTTGTTGGGTTTTTTTCACATCTTAAAGCTCAATATCTTCAAATAACTTTAAGGGGCCACCAAGGAAAAGGTTTGAAGACAGAATTCAATATCACTACTTCCCAGTCCTTCAGAAACGTAGTTTAAAAGGGTTTTTCTATTTTCTTGATAAAACATGTTTTTATTAGTGCTTACTAAATTTATTTCAGTTAACCTTACCATCACATGGTTATTTACTGTTTACTTTTATCAATTTGCTAAATTCTATTAGCAATAGCTTCTTATTTTATACAACAGAACGTTTCACAGAAACCCTCACTTTTCACGTTTGAGTTTTTTTTTCACTTGTAAAGCCAACTTCATTAAGCCCATTCTCAAAATGAAATACAAATTATTACGTGAAATCATTAGACATTCTTGATTTGCTGAAAGCTAGCTTGTCAGAAAAAGGGTAACCCAAACTCTAAAATTTTGTGAAATTATGTTGTACTTTCACTTTTTTTAACTCTAGAAAAAAATCAACACTTAGCTTTTTGTCTTAGTAACATGTGAACTCCTCTTGTCCTTACTACAGGTAATGCAATGATCCATTTTGAAGGTATGGATCATCCATACATCCTATGTCATTCTACATACACCAGCAAATATGGTAACATTTGTTGACAGTTTCCTAGAAGCAGCACAACACACAATCAAATGATAAGTGCAGTGTCTAAAGTTGTGATTTCACAATGACTTTAAGCTTGTCTAAGTATCAGGAGGTGTTGAAAGTATACTCTTCAACCCATACTTCATGTATACTCACTCATAAGGTGCTCTTTTATGCCATTACAAAAAACTGTACAGTATCTCCAGCAAAGTCAATTGTTGGGAGTATATAAATAGATGGTCTTATGCACGCATTGATATTTATCTTTCTGTGTTCAGGTTCACGATCAATACTCATGCTGTTTGACAACATCTCATCTTAATTCCTTGTACTGACACTGCCTATTTGCAGGCCCCTACCTCATTCTACTTGCTTAAGGCCAAGTATGGTAGCAGACAGCCAAACAATGGGGGAGAAGTGTTGTGTCATATGCACAAAGCCATGACTCAACTGTTTTCATGTACATAGCTCTGCAAACTTAGCTTTGAACTCCAGCACAGAATTCAGTTTGGTCCTTCTTTCAAGAGTTCTCAAAGATGTCTTAAAGACTGAAAGATATTCGTACATTTGTCCACATGGTTTTCATTTTTGACAGATCTAATGAGAAAGTCTCCCCTAAAGTTTTGACCAATTCTTCCACTTGGTGCATGACAGGCTATTCCATGATTGCAAGTATTTTTCTTTCTGAAGTAACTTAGGAAACAATTTGTCAAATGATAAATGAGCAGTTTTAAATTCGATCAGCCCCACTTGGAAAATGCAGGAACTTAACATAAGTCATGGACAGATGAGCTAACATCACCTAACTGCAGACAACTTCTTACAACTATTTGCATAGCCAGCATGGACAGTCAGTCCTTGGAAAACAACGAAGCCTCACAGAGGACCAGGTTAGTAACCTGCACTACAGAATTAATGGAAAAAGCTAAGTTTGCTTCTTCACAACTCTTTTATTCAAACTAATCTTACTTCAGTTTTTTCCTCCTATTAAGTCTTGGAATTTCTCTTTTTACAGATAGTGAAATCATTATCTCTAATTTGCAAATGAACATGACCTTCCCATTGTTTGTTTTGTGTAGTGTGCAGTGTCTCTGGCATGCAGAAATCCTTTATTTTACTCTGTTACATTACTGTTTTGTGTATAATGTGCTTCTTTTGTAATTTGGCTTGAATGGTAGAAGTAACTTGCCAAAAAACTATGGCTTAAAGTAACCAGGAAAGTCAGGAATGAGAGACTAAAACCCGCCTAGGTATGTTCCTGTGAGACTTGGTCTAGGTGATCCTGCTCTGGGCAGGGGGACTGGACTAGATGATCTTCTGAGGTCCCTTCCAATCCCTGTGATTCTGTGATTTCAGACCATTTATTTTTGATCTGGCACTGACTCACCAGAAGTCATTTCCCCTCTCAGCCATCCATACCTCTAAAACACACAAGGACTATCTTGCTTTCTCATGTGGGCATTTTGAAAAGTGTCAGCCAATACACACACAGTACTTTGAAGACTAAAATCACTGAACACTATTGCTATAACACAGCAGGATTTGTTCTGTTTTCAGTTTGACCTCTACTCACACTCATGAAGTGACTTGTTATACTATCACAGTTTACAGCTATCTGCACTCATGATTCCAGAAATCATTGCATGGTCTTGGGCTGTGATCTAAAGCTAACTGAGACCTATAGAGAAAGTCTTGATTACAAAAAAAGCACTGTGGATAGATCAGGCTCTCAGAGAGTCAACACAATTGCCCTTTGAAACGTTTCTTGTAAAGAAACCTTATCCACCCATTCATTCACAGCTTCCTTGTACACAGCATGGGTGATGCGTATACTACTGCAACAAGAGCAAACACTAACCAGAGTGAAATGTTAATAATGAAACACAAAAAACAAACTCAGAACTAACATGGAAATGTAAATGACAGAAGAAAATTCATCAGTCAGAAAAAAAAAGAAATGCAAGCGTAATTAATTGTAAATTGTTAGGTTTAAACCTACTGTTGTCTGATCTTTACAAACTTGAAAGAGGCAATTTCTAGAAAAGCAAGACAGAAAATTAAAATTATCACTGTACAGACATTTACAGAGAAGAAATTGAAAAGATCTGGAAGAAATAACTGCTACCCAAGACTGTGTGAAACCCTGTTTCTATAGCATACGTCAGATGCATCCCCTGATGTATTTAATTATTTTATTTTACTGTCTTGTACTCACTTGTATATGTCTCCTCATTGCTCTTGTATTTTCTATCAGCTTTATCTCCAGTTAAGGCACACTATTTGGCAAGAGGATGCTGATTACTAAAGAATTCATATTTAGATGTTTCTTCTTTAAAGGAAAAAAAGACCAAATAAAATTGTTCCTTTGAATATTCTGGTTACTTAAACAAGTGTTTCTGTATTGACAAAGACTGATTGCTTTCCACTGCATTATAGAGTGCTAAGAGCTTTTATATTCCCTAGCTCCAGTGAATTGTGAACCTCTTGGCTGTGTTTTGCCAGAGCAATTTCTATGCAGTTGGTCTGCCTTAATCAAACCAGGCGCTTTGCCATTCATCATTTGCACCCACTTTTCTATTATGTTATGCATCTCCAAAGACAAAAATATGCTCTTCAAAAATGCACTGAACTGTCATTCTCCAGATGTGACACATCCAATTCACATTAGGCAAAACCAAAGAGTTTATCTATTTTCTCACGCTTTACACAGAGAGATGCAGAAAATTAAATAATTACATCTTTAAATATGGAAAGGATGTACTATATAAGACTGACAGAAATAACAACTGTACAATAGCTAAATGAAAATCAGACTTCTTCTGACATTGCTACTCCATGGGGGAGTTGTGAAGAGGAAAGCAAATCCACCCATGATATAACCTCTAACTTCAGTGGTGTTCCCTAGAGCTCAGGAAGGCATTTCTGAAAGCCTCGTGCACACAGGCAGCCCTGGTACAGACGCACTGATGTTAAAAGGAGTCTATGCAGATGCAGATGGCACAAAACTCACAGCAAGGCCAAGATCAGGTTTAAATCTGGAAATGGCAGGTGCAATTCCCATTGAGGGTTTTAGGCCAAATTCAGCAATAATACAGAGAAGGAGAAAAGTATTTTGCTGTGGAATTTGGACCAGAAGTTAACACCTGTCGAAACCTGTCCTGAAATCTACACAAGATGTTCACAGAAAACCAACCTTACTTGATACAGGAATTTATTATTTATACTACTGCTGTTTCAGTGGCCACCTTCCAGATGGGGCCTCTGCTTAGTCAAGGGGAGTTAGGCCAATGACAGCAGATTTGGAACCTTCTATTAATACTACTTAATGCTATTATTTCATTGTATAACTGTTGGGGTTTTGGCCTTAAAATCTCTGTCATGCTCAATACAGAAAGCAGGGGGGAAAGCAACAATAATATTCCACCATCTGTTAGAACAAATAGTTTTCCCAGTACAGTTCCCGTTTATTCTCTACAGTTCAGTTATAGTCTCTAAATAAACTCCATCCCTAAGTAATCATAAATGTTGTAAACAGACAAACTTATAAGCACTTGTCATATTTTATATAAAAAATACTCAAGTAAATTTCCTCCTGTACACTGATAAAGCACTTGCAAAAAGGTCTGGAAACAGTACAAATCTGTGTTGTACAAAAAAGAGTTTTGTAAGTTATTCACGGTATTTCAGTTGTGTATGTTCTTCGGAAATCTCTATGGCCATGCAGCAAGAACCTGTACTGGACATGGAAAACACACTATCTCTTCCATACACTGATAGACCTCTTACGAACAAACTACAGCGCTCTCTTCCATGCTCAGTGTTTTAGAAAGTCAGCAATTAAGTGTATGACTATAAAACATGAGAAAATTGTCCTAACAGTATGAATAGCCTCATCTGGTGCAGGAGAACTATGTAAATGGGATTAAATTCTTAAATGTGTTACATAAGTGGTAATGACCAGGAATAAGGGAGTACAAGATTAATTTTATGAGTGAATGTTCAGGAAATTATGTTAAACCAGATCTGCCCTAAATGAATTCAGATGTCACCTTTCTTTCCTTCATTGGTCAAATTCACCTCCTGTATTTCCGATGCTGCAGCATCACCTTGCAAAACGTCTTCATTTTGCACTACACTTCACCAGAGTAAATTTAGACTAATGATAGCTTATCTTTGAAACAACAGAGCAACCACTGTAGGTATCAATCCTTATCTCTATGTTGGACCTTGAGACAACCCAACACCTCCTCCTTCTCAAGTCTGTTCTTGCTGCCCACATAGACAGTAAGACTGGAAATAGGTGGATATATATGTCTGCTTGACACTCAAACCTGTGTGTATCTCGGCATCCCTGATACCTTACCAAGAGCCTAATTAATTTAGGTCTTGCCAGGCAAACAAAAATAGGTGATCTGTGGTCTGTTCAGATGACAACTTTGTCAGAAGGTGGATGAGTGATGGATTACATAATCACAGATTCAGACGCTCACCTGAGTTAATCTGCTCAGAGGTAAGTGAACTCTACGACAAACCCCAGATCTGTACATATCACATGTGACAGGCATTTCAAGTGGACAGAAATGACATTCCGTGCTTCATAGTGCTAATAAATAGATAGAACCAATTTTCTTAAAAAAAACTAGCCTCAATGTCAACATTTCCCAACACCTTCACACATTTAAATTGGGTTTTTCTAGATTCATGACAACGTGACTGAGACACAAGTTTAGCCAATACAATTTTTCTACATCTGTGGAAAAAAACTTCTACTGAATTTCATCAATATTAAGGTTCTTCACAGGGGTAACTATTCTATCAGTTGTATTTTCAGCTACCTAACTCACAAAATCACAGAATGGCTTAGATTGGAAGGAATCTCAGAGATCATTTAGTTTCAATCCCTCTACCATAGGCAAGGACACCACCAACTCAACCAGAGAGTATGTCCTGCCCAGGTCCAGCCAGGAGAAGGCTGCAATAGGGAATCTGGATGTCTCAGTGAATCCCTCTGCACTGATACATCCTTGCCATTGCAAAGAGGCCAGCACTGGAGTCATTTGCAGGGCCCTCCCTGTTCTCTATGCCCTAAATGGCTGAGTCTCTTTTTGCTTTCGTTTCCACAGGCGCCTGCCTCTGACACAGACACTTCGTCTGAAATTGTTCCATTTTGTTCTGGATACTTCCTCTCCAGCAAAAAATCAGAGAGCAGCTACATGATAATGATCTTCGCATTCTCCAGCTAAGATATTGTTCCGCAATAAAATTTCACCGAGTTTAAACTATCTTCCATTTGTAGTCTAATTGCTGTATACCACAATAGCATAATAGCCCTTTAACTAGTCTACAAACTATTTAGAAGTGTTCACTGTACTCTGCTTTTCAGTAGCTGCCAGAACCTAATCAGAACATTAATTGCCACATCTACATGAAAAAAGTTCTGCTAGCAAAGCTTTTCCATTTCAGAGCTTGACAAAGTCACACAACTAGCTGACTTCTGTGCCAAAACCCTTTTTTCTCAGGCACAGTTAGGCTTACAGAAGTACTATCAAATCACCTTGGGTTATTTGAAGAAATGGTGCAAAACTTTGGCAGAAAAAAGCAAACAAGAACAAGCAAACAAACAAAAATTCCAGAATTGTCTGCAAATGTGGTACAAATAAACTGATCATGACCTGTTTTTTAATTCAGGAGTCGAGAGACCTCAAACCGTTTACATTCACAGGCTTCAATCTGCCTCTCTCCCCACAAAATACCACGGTCATATCCAAGTTGCCTATTATCAATAGTTTTTTAGTATTGCTTCCCATTCACCCCATTTGCAAACACTGCCTGCTAGTTGATTCTGGAACGTAAATAACGAACTGAATAGTCTGGACAATTGAGACATAATTAATTTACTAGTATAGGTTCAATTAGTGACTCTAGTATGGGTACTTTGTGAAATCACCTGGCTAATACAGGAATGGGGATTAGAAGTCTGTCCCACAGATAACACTTGAGGGTTGGTCCTTATATATGCTTAATAAAAATGTTTATCAGGATTAAACTGCACTTAACACTTCTTTTTACTGTCAATACAAAATGTACAGCTAGTCTCCTTTGTCATCCTATGTTACTAATATTTCTGTCTGTCTGCCACTCAAAATATCACAGAGGTCGAAAACAGGCAGATTCACGTTTTCATTTTAGTGTCAGAGTTTTGTGGTAGTGCCACTAATGCATTTTGACCCCGAGCAAAGAGGTTAGCATCCAACCTAGACTCAAAAAAAAAATTAGAAAAGAAAGGAATAACTAACTGATTGATTCATTTTAATTGAACTAATTTGCAGGGAATAGTGCTTGTGGTAATTCAGAAAACAGTCACCTCTGATTAATATATATTATACAATTAGAAACATGAACAAGCTTTTTCAGCACAGCCTAATCTAAATAGTTTCTTCTAAGTCGAGCCACATTTTACACTGACATTTTCATGTACAGGTAATTTTTGGAGCACTGTTTACATTTAGCAAAATTTAGTTAAGATAATTTGTGGATTTAGTAAGCCTTTCAAAGAAGCTTGGTGTTTCCATTTCACTGCAGTTTAGGTGTTGAAGAAATCTATATGTGATGTACGTGTTTTGGTCATGAGACCCTCAGCTTACCTCTGGAGATATGGCTGTGCTCATGCATAGGTACAATTTGGGAGCTGAAACATGTAGATACAACCCATGGCTCAAGAAGCTCCAGAGCTAGTTAGCTGATATCTAGGAGCATATGTTAGGTATATGATATGGTTTCAAATTCTTCCATTGTTTCTGGACTTCAAGTGTTAGCATCTGTTGCAGTCAGGATATTGAGCTAAGTGGGGTTTGCTATGGCCAAACACAGCTATTCTTATAATCTCTTATCCTAAAAACAGTATAATCACAGAAATATTGCAGTGTTTGAGCTACTAAATCTTCCCCTTCAGCAGGGATAATTAGTTTGTGTTTGGCACCACATTAACACAAATACATTACTTCTTGTTCCAGAACTGGATTGATCAGAGTTGACTCGTTGCTTCTGCATTAGGGCTGTGCTGCTTGGCATATCATTATGTTCAGTGAAACTCCTTAAGAAACAAGAGTGTTGTTGACACCTAGAAGCTACAGTTTTCTTACTTGTTTCTTCCCTTTCCACTACTAAATTGTTCCCATTGGCTCAGATCTTGCTGTTTTACTGTGAAGCTCAGAGTGTTAGAAATAATCTTTACATTTTAGAGATCTAGGATAGTAGCTAGAAAATGCAAATACAGGAGGCTCCTGAATTCATAAACATTTAATTCCAGAGTTTTTTTCCAGCTGTAGAACAAAGAAAATAAAATTTGTAGACCTACACCAAGCAAAAACCAAGTAAAAACTATCCTAACCATATTATATTGAGTATCTTAATGACGTTAGGCTATTTTATGGTTTTCAGATTTGCAATACTGGACGTGGTCATCTCACGAGCTAGTAAGCTATCTGAGAAATAGTTTTATCTTCTTTAGTTGGTAAACAGTCTGAACACTGAAATAACGAGGCAGAATGGTTTTTGAGACTGAAGGTAGACTACAGGATCTAAATTAGAAATCAGTGAGTTCCACCTAAGTTGATGAGCTTAATGAAGTAGCATATTTTAGTATCCCCTATTTTGATGAACAAGCTTCGAAGAGACAGGTAACTTATATAAAACCTCAATGCAGATTTGAAATTCAAACCTTACTTTATACTAGTATTTCAATTCACCTGCTTTAGCAGTCTGTTGTAGTAAACATGAACTATAATGATAAATGGTAAGTATGCATTTCTTTATTATTAGTGAAGAAATGCTAGGAATAATATTTTCACTTGTTTATAATTTTATTTGTATTTTAAGCCACAGTTCTGTTGCTTTTTGACACCTGGGTGAAGACTGCAACATGACGTATTTTTCTAACTTAGAGTTATCAATACATCTATCACATTCAAAGTCAGCACATTATTTCTTTGCGTTCCTAGAAGTCTTAATGAGAAAAGTCACTCAATGGTCAATCTAATACATGAAAATGATATATGAAGCCACAGTCATCTTACAGGAAGCCTGAAGCATTTTCAGATGGCCTGGATAATCCAAGAGTTAGTTTCCATCTCAGATGTTCATGACACTGTGAATGGCAGATGGAGCAATAAAAACAGGGAAAGAAGTTGGAATTCATCAGTAACCTAGCTTCAAAAGCAGGGACTTCTAGGTAAATCAGGCAGCTCCATTTTTTTTTTTTTGGAATATGGATAGTGGAGGCAAATAACAACAAAACAACAAAAAAGAAGCAATAAAATTAAATTTGCCTCACTTTTACCTTAATGAGAATCCATTGAAGGAGAATATTCAAATTTAATCTAGTGAGAGATGAAATCATTAAGGGCTTTAGCCTGCTGTTCTGTTCAAATTCACTAACCCTACATGAGATTAAGATAAATACATTCAATGGCTTCACTACATTACAGAGATCCTTTTCAATTTATGTACTATTGATTTATTTTTATGCTTTGGTTTTCTCTCTCAAGATAAAATTAATTTAAGTACTTGCTGCTTTTAATTATAAACAGACTTTTTAATTATAAACTGGTAATTGTTGGTTTGTTGGAGTTTCTTGTCCCTTCAGGAGTATCGAGTCTGAAGCACTGCAGTTTACACTTGAAACTGAAGCCTTACATTGCTTCTTAGTTCCCTTAGGATGTCATCCAACATTTGACATATCATTAACAAACTTCTATGTGTTCCAAAGGCTCATTCGACCTTTACAGTACCTCAGACAAAACCTGTATCTCATCTTTTATAGTAAAAACATACCAGCTGAAAAATAAATATATACAAATCCTGACTTTTATTTGCTTTTATTTTTAATTCCCAGCTCCTCTCTGAAGTAGACCTCATGCTTGAAATGTCAGTGCTATTTATATTTCCTACTTTCATGTGCATTTGCAATCACAAGCTACAAGTTAATTTTTTTTAATTCATTATGAAAGACAGCCACAAATTTCTTCACAGTCTTAGACAAAATACCCAACACAGTGCACCTTTCAGCTCCATAATCTTTTTAAAGTTTAACTTCATTCCATTTCCTAAAGACAAACCAATTCTTATTTACAGTCAAGTTAATCCAGCATGTAATGAATATCTTCAGGCACACAATCTGCCACTTAAATATAGCTAGAGAACAATCAAAATGTATTTTCTTTTTCAATGCTGCTTTTTGTTGACAAAGGAAGAAAAGAATGGTTTATATGACATGACCATTCTATATTTTGAGATTACCTTTCACTTTGCTGTTTCAGTCATTAAAGCAGCCTTAGTGGGATTTTCTACAGTGTAGAGCTTATACTAACCTTCCAGGCAGATGCACTGAAAAATAGTTTTGAAAATGTGACGATCTCAAAGAAATGAACTAACAAACAAAATATCTGTGCATTGACATCCGTATTTCAACCATTTTTTGCTACTTATTTGCATTTCCCAAACTATCTTAGGGAAAATTTTCAACCTTAAATAGTGCACAGAGAAAGAGATGATCTCGACCCGGAAGTTGACACTAGGTACAGCTGTAACATACCTCACTCAACTACAAAAAATACCCATACTGATCGTAGAATCATAGAACATTAGCGACCTTGAAAGATCATCTAGTCCAATCCCTATGTGAGAGCAGAATCACCTAGACCAAATCGCATAGGAACACATCTAGGCAGGTTTTGAATGTCTCCAGAGAAGGAGACTCCACAATGATGGTTGAAGCTTTTTCAAAGTACAAACTTTACTAACAGGCAACTAAGGACACAAAGAGTAATGAAACTCTGTGTGTACCTATATATGATGCAGAACAACTACATAGTATTTGCACAAAACCAATAGCTGAATCAGGTCATTTTCTTCGCCCTCAAATGACAACTGAAGTGTAATGAACACCTTGTAGCTCACTAGTCTTTACCAGCATATTTTGCAGTTGTGAATAACTTCAAGACCAGATCTAAGAGAAATGATGTGTGGTACTGTCATTGGTTGACTGCTAGGACAAATTATAATTAGCCTAATCAGCAAGGTGCTAATGAGCTGAAAATGGAGGGCTCACTTGCCACTTACAAGTCATGGGCAAAAACAGAGTGGCTCAATTTGGAGAAAACAAACACATATAATTCAAACTACAGAAAAACCTCATGACCAAAACACAGAGAGAGCAATTACAAGGTTCTTACGTGCCTGGGTCCTCTCTGAGCTCTGGGGCTCTCCAAAGGCTCACTCTCTCCTCCATCACCAAACATCCAGCGTAAAGTAGTTGCTGTTACATACTTAGCCCAGTGTCTGCATGGCTTCTTTCAAATAAAAGCC
This sequence comes from Phoeniculus purpureus, assembly GCA_028565055.1. Lineage (NCBI taxonomy): Eukaryota > Metazoa > Chordata > Aves > Bucerotiformes > Phoeniculidae > Phoeniculus > Phoeniculus purpureus. The sequence continues at coordinate 42,591,638 of JAOXOE010000405.1, forward strand.
CACAAACCAACAGGAAACTTGTCCCACAAGTTTTCCCCTCCCCAAATGCTTATTTGCAGAGGCACTAATTGGCTCAAACTTCTGGAGGCAAGTAAATGGAGCTGGGGGGACCATTTTTCTTCATTAAGCTTTGTACCGGGCCCTGTACTACCAACACCCTTCCCCAGCACGAAACCCTCTACCAGGCTCAAACTGCAACAGGAATGTATTAAAATGTTTGCACTAATATCAGTGCAAATATATCTTGATGTAAATTGAGTTCTTAACAAGACCAGCTTACCCACAAATGAAACTTTTATAAATGTTGTTGCAACTACATATGCTAAGGTGATGCCTTATGAGATCTGGTCTCTGGCTTGAAATAGCAGTAGTCTACAACTGAGAAGAGGAATGAACTGGCCTTGAGATCAATATTTACAGATTCAAAACTGAAAAAATGGAGGGACTCAAGCCTGTATTGGAATTCTTCTGATAAGAGGAAAATCCAAACTCAGTGCTAGCCTTTGCCCAATCCAAATTCAAATAAAGACAACTTAACCCTTAAGTGTCTTCCCATCCTGGGAACTAGGATTGTGACAGCATTATTTTCTTTGTTGGAGTCATGCTTTCATTTCTGAGAGTGATGAGGAGGTGCTCTTCTTCTGAATGAGGACTGAAGCATCACATAATTGACATTCCCAGCAAAAGTTAAACCTGTTTTCACCTGCTACATAGATCAACTTATGTGGTTAACCCTAGCCAGCTGCCATTGCCCACCTAGCCTCACACACACTTCAACAGGACAGGTGAGGAATTTTAGAAGATCGTGTTGTGAGAGCAACTTCTTATCTGTTCTCTTTGGTACACCCCCCCCCAGTACCAAAACCCCTTTTTATCTACAGTCAATAGATTGCTGCACTGGTTGTGGACAACCTTGCTTAGACTGGCTACTCAAATCATGGTCCTTCCACTGACACCTCATGTTTCTGACTGATACTTAACAGTGTTCACAGGCATTGCATAGAAGTTGGCTCAGTTTATTTCTGGTTATTTATCCTTCCTGAGGACCAAGCATGTTGTTTCAGCATGTCACACAGTGTCTGATGCCAGACACTAAACATTTTAGCTGTCAGTAAACTTGCAGGACACAGGAAAAACGAACAGCAATCTAAACCTCTCTGTAGGGCATAGAGTTATGGATTTGAGTCACTGAGAGCAGGATATTAAACATTTTTTCTCCTATATATGAAGAAAGTGACTCAAATATTGTCTGCTAGGAAAACAGGGAATTTCCTCCATTTTATGACTTTTATGTCATAATTCACATTACTTACCTATGTCACAGACAGCTAAGAGATTTAAAATCTTTTTTTTTCCAGGAGAAATAAAGGAACACATAGGGGGATGAATACTTATTTATGCTGCATTATTTCTTTGCTAATCTAACATTACCTTTTCAACAGGTGTTCTTTTGAGAACAGAAAAGTTCAAGCAGCAGGATGCTGTTAATTTGCAAAGGCTGAGAAAAGGAAAACGTGGAACCAGCCTTTGAACAACCAAAGCAGAAGAGTGGCTACTTTATCTATTAAGAATAAATACTTGAAAAACAGTAGACAGTGCTTAAAGATAGCCTGAGAGTATACAGACGGAGGCCTGTTTTGCAACATACTTCATACTGGATAGTGAAGATGCATGTGTTCCACCAGTGTGAAGAGTCCATACTTCCCCCTCGCACCTACACTTTGATAAGAACATTTGTCAAGGGTTAGGTTTGGCCGCTAGACAAATGACAAATGCTCTCTATTCACTCCTCTCGCTTCCCAAAGGGGAAGTGAAAGGGAATAAAGAAGACAGACTTATGGACTGGAAAACTAAAACTGCTATAATGAAAATAACAATAAACTTGAAACAAATATAAAAAATAACAGTAATAAACTCGACCCTCCTGACGGCACTTACATCACTTTCACTGCGGGTACTGGGCATAGATGTGGTGGAAGTCTCAGGCTGGACTCAGCAGCAGGTCCAAAACAGACTCAGGGGATTAAATAATTGACAGATTGGGATCGAAGGTAGGGCAGAGTCCTTGGACACCAGCTTTTGAAGAAGAGAGGGATCTGTCTAGTTCAAACAAAAAACAGTGAGAGCACTTGGGCATTTTGCCTTCCCTCACGTTCTGAACAGCCTCACGCTCCAGAAGCTTCTCAGTAGTTCCTGCCCGGAGCTGCTGCTCGCTCCAGGCGGTTGGCAGTGACCACCGAGCGGGGCCTCGGCCGGGAACCCCTTCACCCCTCACCGCCAGGCTCCGCAGGCCGTGCGTTGGCCCGGCGGACCCCGGACAGGGCCCGGCGCAGCGCTGCCCTGCGGCCGCTCTCTGCGCTCTGCCGGGGAGGGGCCGCCAAACCCCGCGGCGGGGGAGCTCGGCAGCTGGGCTCTCTTCCGCCCCGCTAGGGGCCTCCATCAGCCGCCACCCAGGGCACCCGCACCCCGAAGCCCTCTATTCCACAGTCCCGGAGCAAGGGCAGCAAATGTGTCATAGCCACGAAGACTAAACCTTACTGCAAATTACTTGTAGGAGCTAAGTTGCAGGCATATGCAGGAGCACTCTCAGAACCCTTGAAACCACTTCGACTACCAGTAACAGGGCTTCTCTCTAGTCTCCGACTATAGAATTGCAGACTTTATTTATTTCGTTGTGCAAGAACAGCAAAACGGGTGTCTGCATCACATTCCCCTCCTCACACCAGGCTACACGCACACCTTAATCTGCAGTTACTCCATAGCTGTGTTCTAGGTACTCTGCAAAAAGCTGTGGATCACAACCAAACGAACGACACAAGCTGTTGTTTATGTAGTGTTTTCCTAGAAACATGGTAGTAAGAATGGAAACCATCATTCCATACATATGGGCCAGCTATGCTGCCTCTATACAAAAGTAAGTGTGCAGCCAGATTGTTTGGCCACTATGCACATGTTATACTGAATAGCTTTGCAAGGACAATTAATAAGTAATGAGATTGGTACCTGCAGATTATTTTTCCTGTATCTGCTGTGTCTGCCTCATTAAAATTAAAGCAAATAATGACAAAACAGATTGGTAAATAATTTGAAATATGAAGAGCCGTCTTTTCTTTAGAAATAAGAATCTGAACCATACTGTGGTTTGAAATGGCCCCAGAGCAGTTTGTCTTTTTGTCTATTTTTATCACAGAAGATTAGATCTTTTGCTCTAATACTGTGGACAACAGAATGCTGAATAGAAGTGCTGAAGACTGAATGACATCTGAAACATTTCCAGGACATCTGTTACATGATTTAGCTGTGCTAATTCCTAGGAGTTATAGTGGCTAGTAAATTTTTAAAACACATTGCAAATCTGTCTTTGGTTTCTTATATGTAAAGAAAATAAAAGTAAGTTGCATAGCACTGAAAGTAATTTTATCTCTATGGCATGTCAGATTATACCCTCAATACTATCATCAGCCTGAGGTACTTCATACATTTAAGAGATGAATTAGATCATACTAATACTAAAAGAGCTCAGACTTACTCCTGTCATTCAACTGAAGACTGATACTTTCAAGAAGCTCAAGAATAGTACCAGCTGTACCAGATGACCAATAAGGTTTATTTCTATAGCCTTTCTTGGCTGAGAGTAATTTCCGACTAACATAAATAAGTTTACTCATTGTGAATTTGGTTAGTATTGGGCAAGCTGCTCATACGAAATGTCTTTGAAAAAACTTTGTTTAGTTGTTTTAATTTGAACAGGGTGCACAAATTATGTTTGTCTCTTTCAAAATGTTTTTGTGTTTCGTAAGAGTTGAAACCTTGAATTGCACCATAATTGAGCCTGTTCTGTAATTCAGTGCATGGTTTCGATCAGCTACGTCTTCAGTTGTTATTTGTTCATTGCACAACACAAACAGATACAGTGGAGTTTTTTGAATGCTTGTTTTCCTCCGTTACCTCATTTGATGTAACAGAAACTGGTAGTGTGGAATGTACACAGTTTGATTGGATTTACAAAGAAAGGTTAATTTGAGAAGAAAGCAAGCTTGCGTTTTCTCCATTTTCTATTGAATTATTCTACAGTTATGGGAGAGCGTCTTCTGATGGTTGTGCACTGGTTTATTGGAACATACACTTTCTTTCTAAAGAGAGCAAAATGAGAAGTTATACTTACTACGTTCAAGATATCAAAATAAAAGACAAACTGCTCTCCTCATGTCAGCAGAACTATAAACTGTAGTAGGCTGACCTGCAAGAATCACGTGGGCAAACGTTTCCCAGGATACCCGGTCCAGGGTGATCACTGAGATTTTTCTAACACTAAGTCTCTAGACTGATTCCTTTAAAAGACTGACATTGATTGATCCGTGATTACATTGCTAACCAAGGTAATCAACTGCTCACTGCACTGTGGTTGCACATCATTAGTTAATGATACCCACCACTGCTATAATCTATCTCTTGCAAACTCTGGAGACAGGACACATTTCTCTTCCTGGATACGATGATCTTTCTTTCATTGCTAAGCTTGTAAGTGACTCTCATGTGTCCAATTAAGTTCTCATTTACTTCTCTTTAGTTCCTCTGATACATTTTTCAAAAGGAGTTAGGTGTTTCCTACTGAGATTACTAATATAACAAATGGAAACCTAATCAAACTCCAAATAACAGGTTTCTTTTAAATCTACACCACCATTGCCCTGAGGTAGTTCAAGTAACTATGCTTTTAACAAAAAGCCACATTGAAGGCTCCAGGGTCATAATTATCTTTTCAGGCCTGAACACTAGTCTCAACCTTTATTTCCTTTTCTAGTTGACAGTTCTGAGAGGCTGATGTTAATCATCAACAATCTCATGATGACATGAAATTGCATAAATCAAAAAATACTCATCCTGGGGGCAGCTGTCAGTGCTAGAACATTAGATATCCATCCAATTAAAACCTAGCATGGAGATAATAGTTTGTCACTCAGTCCAAGAAAAAGAATGACATTAATGCTATGGCACACAAGTGACCTTTACATCACCTGGCCTCCATCAACTAGTTATAAGGGATCTGAGTATATCCTATGTGAATCAAATAGATGCAATACACTGATATCACAAAGCCTCATGTTAGAGTAAGAATATAAACTTCCTTTTTCCCAGACTTACTTTTTTCTGGATGACTCTGCTGATTTTCCTGCTATTAGGAATGAATAACATGTGCATGATACTGATTTCATTCCAGCAACAGAAGGAAGCTGAAAATGACAGCAGAGACATGAATCGCTGTGAGAGGAAAGGCCCTTAAGGAAGAAATAGTGAGGAAATGTATGAAAATCTGCAGGTTTGGTATGAGTTCCTGACCCTTTTTCTATAGCAGTTCAAATGAAAATGTATGTTGAACACAAAAGGGGAAAAAAATACATGCACATATCTGTGAGCTGGGTTGTTTCAGATCAAATGTCATAGTTACCACAAGGAAATGGAGAACTGACAGAATCTGTTTTCCTCTGTTTTTACGTAATTCGATCACCAACTTTCATGTCTGTTTCTTTTATTAGTAAAGGGCCTGACATGCATGATTAATGCATGTGGAAATGAAGCTCCACCTTTGTGTGCATGGAAGAAGTTATATGACAATGTCTTAGTGCTGTAACAAGATAGTTTTCAACATTCTTGTGCTATAATTACAGGTTCTTTAATTAGCAAAGAATACTGCAATTAGTGTCTTTGCACATCCCAGACATTGTTACTGCTACATTACCCATGCACTTCACTTGCTTTGATGGTTTTGAATTAAGTATCAATCACATTCAAGGTTTCTCTGTTAATGTTTTTAATTCTCCATTATCTAGAATGGTATTATGAACTAGATTATATCCTCATTTTTCCTCCAGATCAGTTCTTTGGTCTGCTACCATAGATCTTTCTTTGTTTCAATTAAAATTGTCCTTTTTTAGCAATTTTTAGTCACTTTTTCTATCCAAACAAATTCATGATTTGTCCCAACTTAATTTAAATACACTATTGAAGTGTAGCAGTGTATGTCAGTTTCTAGAGCTAGAATTTAATTTGAACTTTCAGTTATTTCTATTGAACTTCAGAGATTATTTTAGTTTTTACAAAGAAAAGAAAAATCTATTCTGTGCACATGGTATAGTCTCAGCTCTAGAGGATACATTTTTTTAATAATGATTGCTATAAAAATCTACTTATGTCAAGATTTACCACAGATTCTTTTTATGAATAATTTCCTGGATTATGTTTATGTTTTTATTCTTCTACCAAAGATTACATCTTTAGCTTCCAGCAAGCAGCTTAGCTGCACAACCCTTACACGATGTGTTTCACAGACTCTGCATTTAAAGGATGTATCATCATGCCTCAGTGATGTAAGAATCAGAGCTGATTAAAGAATATCTGATACATTTTAAAGAAGGCCTGATCCAAAGCCAATGAGAATCAAAGGGTCCTTCCATTTTTCAGTTGTGCCATTGAGCTGAGAGGAATGAGTATGATGCTAGAATTTAAGGCATTTTTTTTATCTTGTCTACTGGCACAGGCTTGCAGGTGCCATTTGGAATAGCTCTCACTTGACCAAAGACCATACCATATTCACATTTGTTTCTGAACTGATAACTCAAGAGTTTTCTTTTTGAAAAGAGAGATGTAGGATATCTTGGAGCACTGTTATAAACATCTGTTTCTGGAGAAGGACAAACTGCAGCCTAGAAACATCTATTTCATTTAGTTTGTTGTGGAGCACAGGATATACTCATTTAGACCATGAATAATATGTCCAGATACAATGCCCCCTTATTTCAATATCTGACAGATATTCTGGACCAAAAATTTAACATTAGCTATGTTATTAAATGCATTTTTTACAGAAATTATTCCCATGAATAATTTACAGATTAAAATAATTTGAAGATGACTTCCCATCATTCTCATCATTTTCATCATTCCTGAAAAATCAGATGCTGAAAATAAATTATGACAGTCAGATAGGCCATGGCACTAAGTGCCGCATGCTGTCTTTTCTTAAACACCTCCAAGGATGTTGACTCCACCACCTCCTTGGGCAGTTTGTTCCAATATCTGATCTCCCTTTCTGTGAGGCAATGCTTCCTAACATCCAACCTAAACCTCCTCTTTGCAGCATCAGGCCCTGCCCTCTTGTCCTATCACTTGTTGCCTGGGAGAAGAGCCTGACATTCACAGAATCACAAAATCACTCTGTTTGGAAAAGGCCCCTGGGATCATTGAGTCCAACCATCCACCCTACTTTACAAGTTCACTCCTAAACCAGATCCCTCAACACCTCATACAAACGATCTTTAAACATATCCAGGGATGGCGACTCAACTACTTCACTGGAAAGCCCATTCCAGAGCCTGACCACCTTTTCTGTGAAAAAATTCTTCTAAGAAAAAAATTCTTCTTTCCAGTCTAAACCTACCCTGTTGTGACTTGAACCCATTCCCTCCTGTTCTATCAGTAATTGCTTGTGAGAAGAGACCAGCACCAGCCTTTCCACAACGTCCCTTGTTGTAAAGATTGAAGAGGTCTCCTCTCAGCCTCCTCTTCCTCAAACTAAAGAGCCCCAGCTCTTTCAGCCTTTCCTCATAAGATTTATTCTCTAGGCCCTTCACCAGCTTAGTTGCCCTCCTCTGCACCTGCTCCAGCACCTCCACATCCCTCTTGTTATGATAGCATCAAATTATGCCTAATATTTCTTTGGAGGGGAAAACACAGTCAAAATTCAACTGCAGGGCATTAAGTCCATCTTACAATTGTGCTTTTAAGATCGATATAATCGATGTCCAATTAAAACACACAAAATCCACCAAAAAACCCAACATGAGAAGCAGGTGGGATGGGAGAAAAAGGCAATTTGAGTTAGTGAATGGGGGAAGTGAAGGTGTGAAGTTCTGTTGTTGCTTTTGATAACTCTCTTTAAGTGTTAGAGTGAATTGTTGTCTGTTTCTTTGATCGATAAAGTATTACATGCAAAATTGAGGATTTAAGAGATCTGTTCTGTCTGCATAATCATGTTTCTTCAGTGATGAAATCAGCACAGCTGTCACTGACAGCAGTTCCACTCTACACTGTTCTTACCCCGGGACATGTATGTCATTCTTTCCAAAAAAAAAGGGAATTTTTGATGTGTTTATGTGTAATGGCTTAACTCACACTTGAGTTGCATATTCCAAGGATTTTGCAATATTTGGGGTATAGGAGGGGTCTCTAGGACAAACAGCAAGGCAGTTATCTGCCCTACCCATGGTATGAGCATACTGCAATGAATAAAATAAAACTCCTTGTTTGCCCTACTGCTAGTGTTTGCTTCCACCTGCTGTGGAATTAGCCATTAATAATTTTAATTCACTGAAAAATGTCTTTGGAACTAGTTCAGAAGGACAGAGCAGAGAGGCTTCTCAGCAAATCTGACCTATCATTTATAACAAAACTCATCTCTTGTTCAAAATCAGAGAGAGGATAGAGAGCAGCAATAACACAGCAATACATCCCTGGTGGCACAGTCATACAACAGTTGTGAATCTTATTACAACAGATTTATTTCTGCAAGTTCTCTTCTTTTTAGTGCTCTTTTTTTCTGCGTACTTGTAGCATTTAGAGCAACAAAATGCTGTATATGAGCAGAGGCAGACTAATCCCACCTCAGGTCCAACAGTTCCTCAATCTAACTTCAATATTTTTCTGCAAAGTCCATACGGAGAATTACTGAATTTCAGTCTACCTGAACTACTTGTTCCTGCCGAACAAATAACACATACTGCCACTAGAGCATAAGCAAACAAAAGTCTTTTCTGAATGAATTTATGAATCAAATATATCTACTTGGAAGCTTAAAGATAAAAGAAATTCGAAACTGAAATGTGACTTCTGGGCCTTTGGAGAGAGGGAGAGAAAAAAAAATTGCAGTCCTGTGTGACATTAGCTGATAACAAAAGACAGATCCACACTCTGCAGCTATTCATTAGAGTTCTTTGGTGTTGTGTGTTCTTTTGATTTTATAGAGAGGAAGGTTTACTAGCATTAGATGAAAGAGACTTGTAACTTTTCAGTACAGTATACATATTGATTTTTTTCTGCTTTAGGTATGGGGATCACATGACAGTCTTGAGTTTTGTACATCACTTCATGCTGTGTTACTTCTCTGCAGCCTGCCACCTTCCTGGAGTATGCAAGTTGCTACATATGGTCCCCTGAGGGATCCACCATGTTAACAGGCATGAAAAATTCTGTTGAGAAACACAAGCAGTTTATTCATCAGATTTTGTGCCACTTGTGTGATCTGTGGATAGCTTTAGACCAAGAGAAGTCCTTTAATGGATTTATAGTGAGGTTTTTGGTGGTTGTGAATATTACTGTTACATAAATCTCCTCTTCTTGGAGAACAAAGACATTGCTTTTCATGTGTTTATAAGGTTGAGTTATTATGTTGACTGCTCTTTCAGATGGGTAAATTAAGGCCCATGCACATCATAGATGCAATTCAACACTCAGATCAAGGCATTTAAATTTAGGTGTTGAAATGCATGTGACCCAAGTATCTAAACTCCCATGACAGCCCATATCCACTTAGCCAGTACGGACAACTGAGTCTACAGACTGTTCAGATGATCAAATGGAAGCATCCATTTCACTTAAGATACTGTCTGATATTCCACTGCATTGACCAGATATCCCCCAACATACAGCTGTGTGGACTTGCCATGTTGTGATGTCAGGTCTAACTAAAATTGTGTTCGTGACTTGGTTACAAGTGCAGCATGTTAGGGTGAAAGGACTGTCCCTAACCATACCTGAAACATCTACTGCCTGGATCACAGCCCACTCTGAAGGATATCAGAATCACTTATGGCTGAAAACTGAAAAGTAGTGACCAAAATCAACCATATTGTGATCCCAAAACTTGCAAGTCCAAGTGAGACTCTTTGGTCTATCTGGGATCACAGTAAGCTGTGACCCAGTATGTCCTCCTGAATCGGGATGCAGATCAGGGTAGGTTTCAGGAAGATACCTAAGAGTTGATTTCTGTGTGTATTTCCAAGGTGTATTTCCACTGATAGATACTGTTGAAGAACATATGTTAAAGATTATCTGCTGACAAACACTGACAAAGGAAAACAGTAAGTAATTCACCACAACTAGATTTTATCAGGTTTCAAAGATCATCTGGTACCAATAATTTACTGGAATTTGCAAAGAAAGGAAAATCTTGATCACAGGTTAATTACTGTGTATTTGTGTGTAAGTTTGTTAATGTGTGATTTCATTTAGGAAACCTTTTCATAAGCCTTATGCAAACCTTGACATTTTTGAATCCTTAACTATAGCACTGTGTGATTAACAAACTTTAATCACTCTCTTAACTGGCTGATCATTAAGTATTGTTAAAATCTTGTGATTTGCTGTAATAGTGCAAATAAATCTTAAAATTGCTGCTACCTTGAAGTTTTGTAGGATCTATAGTCAATTGTGCCGTCAATTGGTGTAGTTGACATGATCCTAAATGAGGATCCACAACACTTAAATACATAGTTCACACACAGGCACCTACAAGTAAACACCTACATGTACAAAATCCCCACCAAATTAGCATGTCTTGCAGGATATTAATGGTTGGATTTAATGATCTTAAAGGCCTTTTCCAAACTTAACAGTTCTATGATTCTAAGATAGATGAATATCATGATACTGCAGTCTGCCTTAGAGCTCCAGCTGTCTCACCTCATCACACCAGATACTGGTTTGAAGGTTATGTAGATGTGGTGCTAAGGACACGGCTTAGCAGCAGGCTTGGTAGAATTAGGTTAATGGTTAGATTCAATGATCTTAAAGGTCTTTTCTAACCTAAACACTTCAGTGATTTTGATTCTATGCATACATGACATGGGATAAAGCTGTGCAGAAACACCAGCATTAAGTAGCCTAAATATCACACTACATAGCTACACTAATTCCATTAGTCCAATTCCTGTCTAATTCATTGGGCTAGGTAGACCTTTTCAATGCTACAGCTGGAGAATCTCTTCAACGAATATCCCATTTTAAAATTATCTACTGTCTTTAAATGTGTCATAGTACTGGATCCTTGTCTGGATCCCCTTGCGTCCCATCTAGGTCGCCGTTAATGTCATGGGTCAGAGACCCTGACTATATTTCAACCAAGAACTTTTATCTAAAGCGTCAGACTCAAAGGGAGGACTTAACAAAACCACTTATGGATCTGCAGGCAATAAAATAACTGTCTCAATTTGGAGAAGAAAGGCACCAAAACATTTTAATTTATTCTCCCCACCACACATCAGAAGAAATCCCCACACAAGACACAGACATATGGAGTTCTATCACACTGCTCCTACCTGAACAGAGATAAAAATGTCTGAAACATTCTGCTTCTCTCTGAAATCATGGCAGTCATCCAACTTCAGTCTTGATCCTCATAAATCTTCAAAGTTGAGAATCTCACAGTCTCTGCAGTTGAGCACAGATGAATTAGTAGACCTAGATGGTTCCTCCCGCATGTCTTCAGAAGCAATTACATTTTCTCTCAGCAGCAGTGATGTAGCTCACAAAGTCATGTAGCCAAGATGGAGAGATGTGAAGAGGCGAAGGAGCAGGAAGTCACTGAGGAGGGAAAAAGGAGGAGGAAAGTGAGGTGACAGACACTTTTCAACCTTTTTATCCCAAACTTTTCTGCTCAGGTTTTAAAGCATAACAAAGGTCATTGGCACAAAAAATTTTGCTATTAATGTTTACCCTTCGCATGTGTATAACTTCTTGTCTGACCTTTCCCAAGCATACTTAGATCATGAAGACACCTGAAACACCACCAGGCATAGTACATTATCGAAGGTTAAAGAGCAAACTTGCTCTGACATCCCCAAATCCTTTTATCAGTCTGCATACTAATACACAGAAGACAAGCAAAATACTACATTTGACATGAAAATGTCCGGAAAGGGTTAATTTTTTTTCTGTGTACTACAGGATTTATTCTCCATTCCCCTGGCAAATCTCTGTGCATGTCAGCATGGTTCTTACATGATCTTTGCAACCTCTGTAAGAATAATCCTATCCACAGTTAAATATCTTCAAAACACCAGTTACCCCAAATTATTTTACACCTACAGAGATAAATTTGCACTGGTTTTGATTAATTAATCTGAATTATTTCTGCACCGACATCAAGACCATTTTAACTGCACAGGATGACCCCTTCATTGTACTACTTATACAAAGAGCCTTGCATGTCAAACTCAGATGTATGTATACACAGACAGAGGGCTGCTCAGAAGAATCCTCACCCACTCAAACTGATCTACTTCCTCCTCATGTTTCAGAAATACCTGCAAGCAGAAATCTGGACTAGTGTTGACAAGCAAACTACAGTGACAGGCATCACAAGGATGCTCCCCCAAGCTGTCCAGCTGCCCTATCATTGTGTAGATGGGATACCTCCAATGCACAGATGAGGCAGTAACTTCCCTATCCCAAATTACCTGATGTCTGCTGGTGCTGTGAAACCTCTGAGCTTCTCTGTCTTATAGAAACAACAGTTACAAGTCGACCTTTGCCATATTTTCCAGTGCTCTAATTTATCCCATATATCTTAGGCTGAATTTAGGAAACCTCAAGCAGGGGTCACAAGGCAGATGATGGATTCTGAAAATTGGATATATGCCCCTCAAGTTGTAGACCAGGTTGGAGCTAGTTCTCTATTTCTGAATTAATAATTCCTTTAAATAATTAGCAGACATGCCACTCAATTATCCTTGATTTTCACATCTCATTTAAAGGTCACTAGGTTTCAGAGTCATCCCTAATTTGGCATAAAAATTATCTGTCCTTCCCAGCTCTAGCTTTATATACCAGCAAGCTGAGAAGCACAAAATGTTTGACAATGTTAACTCTTCAGCTGTCTGTATGCATCCCTTCTCTGCTGTCACTCACAGCAAAAAACATGCTTCAATTACTTAAATAAAATTGCTTAATTGTTTAAACAAAAATCATGTCCTCTCCAATCTCTCTGGTCCTTGCATATGATATTCCAAAATTTATACTTATTGAATGTATCTAGACAAAAGTGACATCAGAAACTGTAATCCAGTGGAAAAATCCTACTGCCCTGGGTTCTCTTCTCTATGCTTATGACAGTTGTTCAACAACAAAAGCTAAACTGATAGTTTTCTTTATGATGTCATTCAGATAGCAGAGAAATGTGATTTGTTACAGACCAACTGAGCTTTCAATATGCAGAATAAAAAGCTGAATACTCTAAGCTATGCTCTGTGACTGATTGTTGTCCTTTCTTCTTTCCTCTAGGTAACCCCAAATTCAATTGCCTTCACTAAAAACATATCAAACATAATTAACCTTAGTGACCCTGTTATCTTCAATGTCCCTTAATCCACCCAGTACAGGTGCTATCCATCCTTTCAACAGACAATAGGAGAGCCCTTCAAGGAAAGATATGGTATCTACCAACCAAAACAACCCCCAAACCCCAACAAATCACAACAGCATTTTGCTGCTTGGTTTCAGAACTTGAGTGTTCCTAGTTTCAGAACTGCACATTTGTGAAGTTGGAGTCTGAGCTCAATCTTGCGGCCTTGTTCAGTTCGCAGTGCAGGTACAGAAGAAACTCATTTGCTGCCTCATGGAGACCAAAGGCAGCAGCAATATATGGGCCAAGCTTGCAAATTCCCTTTCCTTGTTTCATCTATTGGCAAATGCTACCTGTCCAACATAACTTTTATATTTCATTACCCAAAGTGAAATCACAATTGGAATCCATGGAGTAAAAAATTCAGAACAAGACTGCTAAATATGTGTGTTTTCAATCCAGGCCAGAAGAAAGGAATCACTGTGATAACTAAAGGCAGCAAATATCTGTACACAGAACTGCTTTCATCATGCTCACTCCGTCACAACTCGTTTTGATTTCCTTTCATATTCTAATATAAATAAAGACTACGCATTTTCTATTAAATGTGCTGGGCTGTATTTGGGACTCTTTCCTTGAGCTAGATGAGAAGGGATTTAACTGAAGTCTGTAGACATAATATAGTAATTTAAAACAAGAATCAAATTGTGGTCTTTTCTATGCATGTATAAATAAATACTTTTAAATATCAGTAAGAGATTCCTGGCTTCTTTGAAGAGAAACCTGTATGGTAAATACTGAGCAACTGGATAACATTGAAAGGCAAATGTAAATCCAACAAAATACATGCTGATAAACACAAAAGGAAAAAAAAACAAACTTGTGGAGGGGTGGGCAGAGCAATCAAGAATTGCTGTTTCAAATAAATGTACTATGTGGTACTATATATTAACTCAGTTTTGGTGTGTAATGCAGTACTGTAGCCCCGCAATTATAAGGAAGAAGCAATTTACTGATACAGGTCTTTTTATAGCATCAAGCCCTAGACCACTATGAACTCATATTACAGGTTGTTTTCTCAGCTGCCTGACTATTCTGTTTTATGAACCAGCTTTATTTGAAGGATGCTTTCTGCACTCAGTTTCACTGTGGCTTAGACTCTGGAGAATTTCCATTACATTGAGCTTCCTGAGATTTATTAAGTAGCAAGTGCTGCAGAGGGTAGGACTTTGGCTTCATTTTTAAAGCTGGGACTAAGTGAGGCCTCTACTTCATATCAGCTGGGGGCCTGATTACTCTTATTATTTATGACTTACATAATGTGACTTAGCAGCTTTAGCTTCATTATATTTAGCATAGTGCACTTGGGGAGACTAAAATGACAATCTGGTCTTTGAGTTACAGCTCTTCCAAAGATGTCTCAGTCCCAAAAGCAGGCTTCCTTGGGACATCTCCATCCTCAAAAAGAGTGAAGCAGTGATAGTAATTTTTCTAAACTGGTGTGGAATTAGTTTAGTAAATGTTTACTTTTCTGTCCCTCTAATATTTCCATTTTCCCCCTTGGCTTACCTCAAGGAATACGTGCCATTTGCATCAATAAATTGCATATCACAGCCTTCTGCAAATGAGCTCAATAAAATATGCACCACATGCTCTGCTAATTACTTATGCCTATGCAGTAAAATCTTCAGGGCAGGCACAGTATTTTACAATGTACATGTCTAGTAAAAAGAGTTCTCAAAAATGGACTTACTCAGCAGCACTGGTAAAAAAAAAATCTAAATAGCAATAATAAAAATTAATAGTTTTGTATGTTTGCAACAAAGCTTAAGGTGACAAAATGTGAGAACCCACTACCTATATAATTAAAATCAGTAGCAATACCAGTGGATGTCTGTGGTTTTCAGATTAAGCCCTAAGTACAGGACCTATATTGATTTTTTGGCAGTCTGACACAGAAGATATAAAACTGAGTGATTAGATCCTCTGTGCTGGATATGTAGATTCAGTTTTCCACAGATCAGAGCAGGCTGCCAATAAGTAATAACTTTAAAATCTTCATTGAAAAAATATTTTTGTTTCTTAAAGACATGGCTGCATTTCAAATTCAGAGGAACATTTATTTTAAAACTACCTTGTGACATACAGTTTTATTTTATTTTCTTCTTTCCTGTTTTCTAACTGTCAACAACATATGGATAGTAGAAATGAGAAGACACTTCAGTAACATCAGTAAAATCATAGAATCATAGGGTTGGAAGACATCTCCAAAGGTCATCAAGTCCAACCCCCATGTGACAAGCAAGAACATCACTCACTAGAACAGACTGCCCAGAGCCACATCGAGCCTAACCTTACATTTCTCCAGGGATGGAGCCTCAACCACCTCTCCAGACAGCCTGTTTTAGCAATCCACCACCTTTAGACTGAAGAACTTTTTCCTGATGTCTAACTTTAATCTACCCTTTTCCAGCTTAAAACCATTCCTCCTCATCCTATCATTACATGCCTTATTGAACGCTTCCTCAGCCTTCTTACAAGCCCACTTCAGGTACTGGAAGGCCGCTACAAGGTCCCCCTAGAACCTTCTCCTCTTCAGGTTGAACAACCCCAACTCTCTCAGACTATCCTTGTAAGAGAAATGCTCCATCCCTCTAGCTCCAATGTGTCATCCTCCTGCTTGTTGCATACAAGCTTAATATTATCATCCTCTTCCCCCGTACATCTAGTTTAAAGCCCTGTCAGTCAGCCCTGCAATCTCTTGGGCAAAGATCCTCTTCCTCCTTGAATGAAAGGTTTCCTCCTTTCACACAACCCTTCTTTTCTTCTTTGTGTCTGTGGTGCTGATATGGGCAGTAGGCTTCTCTGACTGTGCAGACAGCTCTGGCTTGGGCACTGTAATTTGCCCGAGGGGCAGTGTTAGGAGGATGGAGCCAGGCTTTTCTCAGTGGCATCCTATGATAGGACAAGGGGCAATGGGTGTGAGCTGGAACATAGGAGGTTCCACATCAATATGAGAAGGAACTTCTTCCCA
>JAOXOE010000405.1:42608167-42624746 GCA_028565055.1 Phoeniculus purpureus
GGAAGGGACCTTGAAAGATCATCTAGTCCAATCCCCCCACCACAGCAGGATCACCTAGACCAAGTCACACAGGAACAAATCCAGGCGGGTTTTAAATGTCTCCAGAAAAAGAGGCTCCACAACCCCCCTGGGCAGCCCATTCCAATCTCTAATGTTCTGTGATTCTGTGAAAAAGAGGAGAGCTAACACGTATCATGTACTATATCCTCAACACATCAAAAGCATAAAGAAGTAGCTTCTCATACAACATAGAGCAAAATTTTAGGAAAAGCAATCACTTTCTGTATCCCTCTATTGTTCTTTAGTGACAAACAGAACAGAAAAGAAATTATAGGTATTGTTTAGGCTGAGCACTTAAATGTGTTCCCTAGGATAATATTCCTTCTGTAGCTCTCCCTCCTAGACTCGATCCTGGAAACAGTGAGAAAAACCTGCTCCTCTGGCCTCACTGAAGTCAAACCTCTATTTCAGCAAATTTTCACAGCAACATGAAGCCAAATAAATGCTGTTGGAGCACTGATGCTGCAACCTGGTCAAACCCAGACAGTGAAAGGTGTTGCACGATCTCACCAGCTGGAGCTATTACTCATTTACTCTTTGACAAGTCACCCATCAAATGGGATCACAGCTTGCCATGGTTCATTTGTGGTTTAGTGGTTACCTTGAATGGTTAAAACAGGGGTAAAATTGGCTGTCATCTTAAGAAAATGCCAGTTGATGTATTTGAGCCTTTTAGGTAGGACTTACCATTGCTTATAGTTCTATTGACAACAAAGCCCCAGTGTAGATTTTGGGTTTATAGAGCCAGGATGGATACAAGGCAGCAGGAATTAGAGCTAAAGAACCCAATTTAAACCTTGTAAGCCACAGAGCTTGGTTGCAATGGAGGACTTTAAAATACACTGCACACACATCCTCAAAATATGTTTGAGATCTATATAGAGACATTTTTGTTTGTTTGTTTTCAGAAACAGTGTTACCTCGAACCATGCCACTGAGATTGTTTCTTCGTTTCCTACAATGGGGAAGACCAGGCAGATGTTTCTCATTCATTCGTTCTCCGATAAAGTGTGTTTCTGAGACTACAGCCAGCAATCTTGGAACAACTTCTTACTATGGATTTTGCATTTTAAAGTTTAAATACTTTCTGGATGAATTTTTGAGGCAGGTGGTGGTTTGCTTTAATTTTAAGAGCACTGACCATGCAAAGAATGCATTTAATACATTTGCAAGCAGGTTAAACACTGTGTTCTTTGTGAAGAATGTGTTGGGACCAGTACCTTCCATTTCCTTTTTTGCTGTTTGGTTGTGGTCAGGTGCTCTGAAACTATTTATGACATGTGAAGTCCTTTTTTTGTCTGAATTCAGAGTTTGGGAAAGCTTGAAGCAACTCTTTTGTTCGGTTGGCACTGTGGGATTATTTTTGTTGTTGTTCTCTTATTATTGTTGTTGTTCTGTTATTATTGTGGTTGTGGTGTTCTCTTCTTTAGTAACATGAATGATTTAATTATCCAGGTTCTCTAAATCTGAAGTGAGCTTAATGTTATTCAGACAGTACAGCATAGCAAGAATCTCATACACTCACATATCAGACAACTTGATTAAACCATAAATTACCATCCATTTAATTATCCCAGTGGAGAAATATAGTGAAAGAAATGCACCCCAACCAGCTGCTTGTTGACTGAGCAGTCAACATTACGAAGCCCAAACACCACCCAGGCACTACGTAAGGAATCTGAAAGCACATCGTTGATCTGTTGACAGACTGTGATTAAAAACACAAACCACGCACTATACTCCAAAGTTTGTTCTCTGCTCCTGTGAGATTTTATTTTCCATGAACCATCTAAAGACTAAAGGACCAGACGTCAGAGCCCAACAGTGGGATTAATCTGCTTATTTGAGCCATTCAGAGCTCCTATTTTATATATCTCATTACAAGAAGTGAAAAGAAAAAGACACCTTAAAAATGCAGCTCCTTCCATGCCGTCATGATTAAAACAGGCATTCTGAATAAAGTGCCCTCTGGAGCTAATAACTTCAGAGGCTGCCCTTGCACTGACTTCCTTTTAACAGCACGACAAGTTTCTTTGCACAGTGAAGACATAGGAGACTCCCAGACAGGGATGAAATTGCTGAGATCAAAAGTTGCCTTGATGCATAAATTTCCTTGAAACAATCAGACAGTTCTAGAACCAGAAAAAAAACCACACACACACAGTGGATAAGATAATGATCACAATGCCCAACGGTGTTGCCAGCTCTCACTGATGCCTTTAGGTCATTAGGATACCGACTAAGGGGCAAAGTGCTGGTCCCTTTCCTAAACACATCCTTCTCTACACTATCAATCTCTAGGCTTCTTACAAGAGCGATGGAGGAAATGCACAAGGCATGAAGCCAGCCACATGTTCATGGAGCTGCCTCAACCACCAAGCTCATTTGCTCTGTAAATGTTGATAAGAGACTGGTTTCATAGCTACGTGCTTGGAGTACTCATCTCAGACCTGAATGAATGCAATTCAGGATCCAGTAGTCTGAGCTGAAATAGCAGATGATAAATCGTTCTGACTCAGAACACCGCAAAGTCAGCTTCTGAACCTGCATCTCCAACACCCGTGGCACAACGCACAGTGCTGAACGGAATAACCACTACAAGATTTACATTTCTAGTCTATATTAGTTATGCAATTCTTGATGATAATCTTGATGTATACAGTCTGAGCACACGATTTGAGCTCCCAGATACATTAAATCGATCCAAGGAGCAGCTTAAAGGAGTTGCACATCCTAATTTGTGTACAGGATGAGTTACACACCTCCCGGCAAGCATCATGCATCAAGGTGACAGACAGCCCAGTCATATACACTCCTTGGTAGGCAGTTCAGAGCCAGGAGAAGAGTAGGAACAGAGGGCCAGATAATTTGTTGCTGGGAATACAAGGAAGGAAAGAACAATGGAACAAAACCTACAAAAGCAGCTGTTGTGACAATGGCTACACTCCTATTTTAAGACAAATGGCAAGGCACTGACATAAAAGTTTCCAAAGGTCAAATCCCCAAAGGAGGACAAAAAAAAAGATGACTGGCACAGCTTCTTTTTTTCTCTGTATAAATACCTCTGACTGTTAGGTTTTCTGTGGAATAGGAAGTGTTAAACTTCTCAGTGAAACACCTTCCACTGTAGTAGAAAATACTTTCATATATATGAAAGCCTGTTAATATTATTCACACACATGCTTAACATACCCACAGAAAAGCAGATTCAGTGCAGTCTAGGCTGTAAAATATTCCACTCACATACTATGAAATGTAGGAAACAGTTTTAGCCCAGCAACCAGAGACTGGCAAATTCATGTTTTCGCATTACGAGATAAAACTTCTTTTTAAAATTCACTGATAGGGGTTTTTTTTCCTAGCATTTGGCTGACTGACTTAGGACTGAAGGTCGTGAGATCACAGAATAGTTTGAGACAGAAGGAGCCTTTAACCGTCAGTCACCTCAACCCCTCTGCCACAGGCAGAGGCATCTTTCACTATATCAGGTTGATAGTACTGGTCCCATTAGGGAGCCTTGAGGGACAGCAACTCTTATTGGTTTCTACTTGGACTGTAGAACGAATATGACTCGATCACTTCTTACAGCTGGCAGCTAATCTACTTTATTTATTAGATAAAAGATGTATCAATCCTTTATTTAATGGATACTGCTCAAAGTCTATTTTCCTAACAGATTCATTCATTTCTAGAGGTATATGAGCCACTATAACCAGAATCATATTTTCTTAAGGACTGCTCTACCAAGACGCTTTACCATTTGCAGAACTTTTATTGATAGAATTGAATCAAGCTTGGGGCTTTTTCAGTTCACTGACAAAATCAGAGAGAGCATAGAAAAGGCAAGTTTGTTGGTTTTTAAGATCAGTTAACCCAATTTGTCAATTCCTCATACTTAGCAGGAAGTCATTTAAAGACAGTCACAAAAAAGAGGAGGAAAAACATTGGACTTGAACTCCTAGTCTTCTCTGTGGTGCCAAAACCTCTTCCAGAAAATGGGTATCACAGAATCATTAGGGATTGCAAGGGACCTTGAAAGATCTTCTAGTCCAATCCCCACTCTACAGCAGGATCACCCAGCTCCAGTTGCACATGGACACATCCAGTCAGGTTTTAAACATCTCCAGATAAGGAGACGCCACAATCTCCCTGGGCAGCCCGTTCCAGTGCTCCATCACCCTCACTGTGAAGTTCTTTCTCACATTTCTGTGGAACCTATGTTCCAGCTTACACCCACTGCCCCTTGTCATCAATAGATGACACTGTGAAGAGCCTGGCTTCATCCTCCTGACACCCACCTTTCACATATTTATCAACATCAGTGAGGTCACCCCTCAGCCACCTTTTTTCCAAGTTCAAGAGCCCCAGCTCCCTCAGCCTTTCCTCATAAGGGAGATGTTCCACTCCCTTCATAATCTTCGTGGCTCTGCACTGGACTCCCTCCAGCAGTTCTGTGTCCTTCTTGAACTGAAGCAGGTTGAATTTCAAAAGGCCACAGCCTCAGAGATTTTCTATAACACTCTGATAATTAGGGAAACATAGTCTGAACTCCTTCCTCTGCATAAACAGACAGCACTGCATCTCTTACTATGAGCCTGATCTCATCCGGTTGACAAGATGCATCAATAACAGTCTACAGCTGTGGGACTGCAGAAGAGAGAGGGATGTATAAATCATAATCTAAACTATTTTGACATGCAAGCTGGGACAGAGCATGCCAGCACCTCTACAAAGAGCGAGTACACTTTATCTGACTGTCTGGGATTCCTGGCTCAGCTGAAAGCTTTTGGACTCACTCTCTAAAGAGCAGACACCTCACCCAGTTTCAGACAACGCTATCGGGAACAACAGCAAACACCTCCATGACACAAAGTGTGTTATTGTCAAGTTTTAGCACTTTTAATGGGTTATACTGGCAACAAAGCCAGTAAATCTTTAGCCAGGCAGGTTGTCTTTGTGTTCAAAGATGACAAAGATGCCTCTACAGGATGATGACTTCCTTCCTAAAATACTTGATACTAGACAAACTGCCTCTTGGGGTGCCAGTGTTTGAGATGAGAAACTAATTTAACACTGTGAAAGCGTAAATCATTTTCCCCTTAACTCTTTTGTCAAAAACAACTGAAGCAAAAGTGTGTCTGAAAGAGTTTCAGTAAAGAAACCCTGTGCACAAAACAAGAGGCAGACACACAGAATGAGAAAAATGAGAACAAAGGCCTCTTGAATCCAAATGATTACTCTTTGATGCTCTAAGTAGTAAGAGGCAGTCTTGTAACATGGAGTAACAGGTACACTCAGTAACAGGGAGCAGCATCACCCTGCAATGGCGTGCTCGCAGTCTGAGCAGCAGACAGTGGTGATAGAACTGTCAGCCACACAGAAAAGCGAGCAAAACTTCACCAGCTTTGAATTTGCAGACTGCAGAACACGGTCAGGTGCTTTCTCCCCATCCATCAATAAGCGGAGTTGCAGTGTTTCTGAGACACGTGTTACACGATTTTAGTGGAAGTCTGCTGAATATTTCATTTTCAATCATCTCAAATAGCCCGGTTACAAAAGAGTGCCTCGCAGCTGAAAAATGTAGTTTTACAAGAACAGCTCGTTTTGGGGACTGACCAATGCTTTTCTTCCAGTTCTGTGTTTCCAAGAGGACACTTTGAGCAGCTGGCTTTGCAGTTTTTATTTTCTAGCGCTCTGTAAAACCCTGCTTGCCGAAGAGTGCGGCCAATTACTGGTCACATCACCTGAAGAGCAATATGTTATCACTGAGCGACAGAATAAGTTTTTGTTAAAAATTGCTGGCTGCAGACATCTTAACTGCTGCTTTGGAAGCAGCTATAGGAAGTCAGGTTTGCAATGAACTGATTTCAAAGCTGCCTAGGACTGAACAAGGTTGCATAATTGTGATATCAGGGAAGCTCTGTTATCACAGTATTCAGGCCTGAATGTAACTCAAATACACTTTAATTTAGTTAGGTATCAGCCACTGCTGAGGGAAGACGTCTTACTATCTTTCCTCTGGAGATGCTTCTTACCACTACACACAGGGAGGGATCTAGGCGTGTGTCTTTGAATAGGAAACTCTAGGAACTTCTAGAAAAATGAAATGAGCTGAGATTAATCTCACCCAAGATACAGAAACCTTAAAAGGCATAAAGGCTTTGGCTTGGATTCAGAAGTTGGCTGTTTTGGCCAATACGATGCCTGAACCATAAGTCCTTTTTCTCAGCTGTGAACTGGTGATGCCACAAGCACAAATGCTGGTAAAGCATCAGGCTTTGAGCTTGCTCAAGATCAGGCGTGTGTCACAGAGATAATGGTGAGGGTTTACGTCTGCTCTCTCTCACTCAGGCAAAATGCTGAGGTTGCCAACTTTTTACAGCAAGTGACATGGAGTCCGAAAGCCAGAGTCTCTTGAGATTCGTTGACTTCCTGCTCTGTTGGAGAATGGTCTTGACAAAGGGGAACTCCAGAGTTGTGACAGCTGCATGCTAAGGCTGATTTTAAAATGGATTCCCGCTGAAAATCTGACTTTTTAATATTCTTGTAAATCCACAATTGTAAGGCTTGGTCCATCATTAAGTGGAGCTATGAGCTCAGTGGTTTAACTCCTCCACCCTTAAGTACTCCCACTCATTTAATTGGTTTCATACCAATTTCTTTTAATATGCTTTACACATATCCTTGTGCTTTACTAGTAGACAGAGTAAGCAAGGACTACAGAATGTGTACGTGGTAAAAGCATGGAGTTCCTGGAGCATTCGTAGCAGTAAATAAAACAGGACTAAGTCCATTCTATGGCCCTGTAGTAGGACACAGTAGTTTGATGGTGGCTGAAGAGGCAACAGGGCAGCTTCACCCAGAGCTGAAGAGGCAAGACTCGACAGGCAAGCTGCAATAATCTTATAACTACAACGATTGCCATAGAGCACAGCAGGGCAGAGATGTACCGGACTTCCCATCCATGGGGATTTTGTAAACTAGACTGCATGTGTCTATTTGGTTGGGCTCGATGCATGTCTCAGTCTTGGCATTTATTAAACATTTCACACCAGTATGTGGCTGTCGTTCTCTAGCGTCTTGCTGCTTGCAAGGCTTTTTGAATTTGAGTGAAAGCATCATTTGTAATCCTGCTATGCAAAGTAGAAGCAGCAACACACAAAACTTTGCTACTCTCATACTATGTTTATAGCAGATACAGCCAACTGATAGCTCAAAGATGCATTCATCCAACAAGAAAATATTGCCTGGTCCTTGAAATGCAAGGCAGTCATAAGACAAACCAAATTTCATGGTGCAGTTTACACACCATAAAGTTAAGGATGAGATAGATCAGGTATGGAAGTCAGCAGAGCTGTACATCCCATAACACTGTTGTGTTGACCTGGCCTTCAAGAATGTGATTAGGAAAAAAACCCCTTAAAACATCTTAAACCTGTCCTCTCCGTTTCTTATCCAGCAACCATGCTGTACTGCTAGACCAGGAAAATTGTAATTCCAATCTTGACTCTCATTTAGACAAATTTCTTGTCTGAAGAACTGACAAAACCTGGAAGGAGTACGGGCACATTACAGCACTGTTGTGGGGTTTGTAAAGTCTTAGCTGACAAAACACGAAACTAATGAAATGATTAATGTTGTTAGCAGAGTGGGCTTACCCTTAGAAAACTCAACAGATCAGGGCACTAATTTTATGTCTTCTCTGCTAAATGAGGTATGCAAGCTTTTGAAAATTCCCCCTTCACAGAGAGTTTTGTATCAGCCAGAAACAGATGGGCTTGTAGAACACTTTAATCAAACACTTCAGCAGATGCTAAGAAAATTCATCAGCAGTGAACCAAAACACTGGAATAAATTGTTACCTTTTGTTTAGTTTGTCTGTGGGGAGGTCTCTTAATCATCACTTGGATGCTCCCCATACCTTTCTGAGGCAGGCACTCAGAACTTGTGTTGTTTGCAAATTACCCAACAATTCTCACTCAGATAACTTCCTTCATGATTATGTTGTTCAGATATGTAAGTCAAAGGCCCTCGTCCTATAGATAGATCTGTACAACTGGAAGGATATGCATAAGAAAAACCACAGTAAGACTTAAAAGTAGACAATCTTAATGTAATATTGTGGCCAAGATGTGATCACAGAACATTAGGGATTGGAAGGGACCTCGAAAGATCATCCAGTCCTGCTAGAGCATGAAGCTGAATGAAATGATGAGACTGCAGAAAGGTACTCAAGTCTCTTCTCTCAGTGGACAACCAACTCCCTGCAATAGTTCTAGACAGTTTCAGACAGATTTGCACTTGGAGCACTATCCTCTGAGATCATTTCCCACATCTGAATTTTGTTCAGCAGATCTAGGCTAGGGTATTAACGGGTAACTCAACAAACAAGACATTTTAACGTTCAAAGTTCCTGGTTTAGGGTTACACATGTGGGACTGACACAAACACATAGCAATACACTCAGATTACTGGTGGGCCTTGAAAACTAAAATAACAATATACTGGTTGGCTCAGGTACTTTCTTACATTGCTGGGTATTATTTTAATTTTGCAAAACATGTTATATACATATTTGTCAATAAGCCTTCACACTGAATTATCCTGTTGGACTTCCTGAGCAGCCAACTCTCACTTTGAAAGTGCACAATTTAGAAAGCAAAACACAAAAGCAGAAAGAAAACTTTAAGTACTTGACTCCAAGCTGTGATTGAGCATCACCTGCTCTCATTACAATCACCCAGAAAATTTATCTGTATTATTTTTGCCTTTGCAGAATTTTTTATAGTAACAGCCTTTAAAGTAGCTCCTTCTAATACAAAGCAGTAAGTGTTTGTAGATATGAAGCCTATTGCACTTTACTGTGGTGAAAACATGAGCTAGAACTTGGTATTACAATCACAGAACACTTTGGCTTGGAAGGGATGCTAAAGATCATTTTGACTGTCGTGGTTAAGGACACCTTCCACAGGACCAGGTTGCTCAAAGCCTCATCCAATCTGGCCCTAAACAATTCTAGGGGTTGGGCATCCATAGCTTCTCTGGACAACCAGATCGTCTCTCATCACTCTCAGGGTAAAAAAAGGTCTTACTTTCATCTAATCTAAATCTACCCTTTTTCACTTTGAAAGTGTTACCCCTTGTCTTATCACTACCCTGCCTGATCGACAGCCCCTTTCCATCTTAGAGAGTACCTCAGTCTTCTCCTCCATATCTTGGGTGACCAGGCCTCCCATTTCCTTCTAGACAAGGCTGGACTTGAGACTCTGCTGTAGTTGAAAAGACAGACTTAACAGCAAATAATGATATTTATGATCCCTTTACCTCAGGGCTACGGAGTGTGATGGGAATATTGAATATCTTTTTTAAAAGAGACTTGGAACATATCAGATGTTAGTTTTGCTATGATCCTCCCCATTAAATTTAGTATGTCTTTCATTAACCATTCTAACCAACACACTAACAAAGGCGGCACCGTCACGGTGAGTGGTTGGTGACCCATTTTTAAGAGAAGGGAAAATATGGGGGCAGTTCTCTTTTACAGGATACTTATAGCTATTATTTTTACCTGCAACAACATATATAAATTAACGTACTGGTTAATAGATTGGGGACTGACCTGTTGGAGACCTGTGTAGGAGAAAGGGACCCGGGGGTCCTGATGGACAGCAGGATGACCATGAGCCAGCAGTGCGCCCTTGTGGCCAAGAAGGCAAATGGCATCCTGGGGTTGATCAGAAGGGCGGTGGTTAGCAGACAGAGAATCTTCTCCTCCCCCTCTACTCTGCCCCGATGAGACCACATCTGGAATATTGTGCCCTGTTCTGGGCCCCTCAGTTCAAGGAGGACACGGAGCTGCTGGAAAGAGTCCAGCACAGAGCCAGAAAGATGGAGTAGAACACCTCCCTCCTTGAGCTTGGAGAAAAGGAGACTGAGGGGTGACTACATTAATGTTGAGAAATATGTGAAAGGTGAGTGTCAGGAGGATGGAGCCAGGCTCCTCTCAGTGTCATCTAGTGATAGGACAAGGGGCAATGGGTGTAAGCTGGAACATAGGAGGTTCCACATAAGTATCAGAAGGACCTTCTTCCCAGTGAGGGTGACAGAGCACTGGAACAGGCTGCCCAGGGGGGTTGTGGTGTCTCCTTCTCTGGAGACATTTAAAACTCACCTGGATGTGTTCCTGTGTGACTTGTTCTAGGTGATCCTGCAGTGGCAGGGGGATTGGACTAGATCTTTTGAGGTCTCTTCCAATCCCTAATGTTCTGTGATTCTGCAATTGAGAAAGCAGGCACCAGCCTCCTACAAATAAAAGTTACTTATTTTTGGATTTATGTTGTTGCTTACCTCAAAAGGGGAATTTGAAGAACATAACCTAGCACAGATCCACTGGAAAGCTCTGAAGCATGGCCATCCACCTGTATCTAAGCCAGGCAGTAATTAGCTATAAAACACATTACCATTACATAAGGGAGATTTTTTCCCTTACACTAAGCCGTCCTTAAATACTCTCTCAAACAGCTAAAAATCTAAACACAGCTTTCTTCCACAAATGTTCATCTCTTTATTCATGTATGCAGTTTTCACTTTGTGTTGAGGCAGACTTGAAAACCTTACACAGCCAGACAGCTATAAGGTGATTATTCTAAACTTCTTGCTTAATGCCTTTCAGATCTGTCATTTAACTGCGGTTGTGAGAAACTCTCCATGTCTTGGTTAACAATTGTTCAAATTTGAACATACATTTGTTATTCAGAGAAACACACCGTGCCTAGTTTCACACACAGAGGTTCAGCTGCATGGCCAGGTAGATGTACCTGAACAAATCTCGCTATTTCAGGCTTTTCCTTTTTCCAAAGTATTGATAAGTGAATATGGCCTTTATGGGAAGGAAAAAAAAACCCCTGAACCCAAAAAGGAAACCTTTAATAGCTGCATAGTCAGCATAAAAAGCAGCTACTTGCACCATGAGCCACACACCACAAACCAAATTCACTTGAAGCTGATAGGAGTTTTTCAGCCACTGCCAGACAGTGCTGGCATGGGCACACAGTTGTAGTATTTAAAAATACTTTGAACAAATAGACTATGATGGCAGGAGCTTCTCTAGACTCAGGCTCTAATAAGGGAGCCAGTTATTTCACCAATCCAAACGCACATGCTCAGGAAAAAGAGGAGGAGAGACAGGAAACACAAAGAGGAAAGTATTAGGGTCACTTTGTAGTATCTCATGTAGAGCTCCAGTCAACAGTGGCATTTACCTGTGACTCCCTCATTTTTATCACTATGTTGGTATCATTTTCATATAATGTTGAAATATGAGTTAAGGAGCTACTGACTGTTTAAATTTGAGCAGGTTAAAACAAAGCCTGTATTTCAAGAAGGGATTTTAAAATGAAACCTGCATGACTATAAATAATTTACAATAACTCTGAATCTCTTTTAAAAGAATTCCATATTACCAGAAAGTACTTCAGTGCCAATGAAACTTTTTTCCAGAAGACAACTGTGCACCTAAAGTGAAGCAAGCAAGAATTTACCATCTTTGAAAGGCCAGATCTTTGAGCAAGACACAGCAATGAGAACGCACAGGTCATCTATTTCTTACAAATACTGTGCTCTTTGAAACAACTCAGTGTGTTCCTCAACTTACTTCCATTCTACTGCTCCTCTGAAGATTTTTCAAGGGTTATAGAATCGCACAATTGTAATGTTTCCTGTAATGGACACCCACATGGAACAAAAGCGATCCAAGGTCTTTGGGTGTGGTTCATCAGTCCACTCAACACAACTAGAGAAAACAGCTTTTATAAACGAACAAGAGGTTTTCCTTTTGCTTAAGTGTCTCTGCTCATCCTGATATCAAGGAAGAACAGCTAAGCTATCAGCTTTGAAGAAAGAGTCATTAGAAATAAAGTTAATCACATTTTGATGGCTTTATGTGTTTTAGGGGAACTAGCCAAGACTTCAAAGCATTACAAGATGCAGGTGATTTTTCACTTCCCAATTTTGTTTGCAGAACATCAGCATCCGGAACACTTTGCATTGGTTTTCTTTCTGCTTTTGTCTCAAGAGTAAGTACTGCAATAAAAACCTGGAATCTAGCTTGGGAGACAATCTGAATTATTTAAAAAACATACATAATCCATAGTTTGGCTCTGTGGCCTTTTTAAATTCCTTTTCTGAGAATTTTTTTATCTTCTAAGCTACTGCAGCGGTGATCGATAAGCATGATTATTAGCACTGTAGTTGTTGCCACCACATCCTACCTTGTATTTTACAAAAACACCCATGAAATTTAAGCGTGGGCATACGCCAACATTTTGGCAAGGTTGATAGATTCAATCACTACAGAAATATTTGAATTTCATTATAAGAGTATTAGTGTACAAGGCCAAGATCCACTGAATGGGGTTTTTTTATGCATCACTGTGGTTCCTTGTGCTGTGTGTAGGAAGCTAAGTCTAGGAGGAGGCAGCGTTTTTGTTGTAATCTCACAAGGATTAAAGCCAGTGAAAACACCTGCCATTTACCACTTTCAATGACATTTTGAAAACCGTATCTGAAAAATATGATCTGAATAATGTTTCGATATATGCTGTTGGCTCGCTCATGTGCTGCCATGTTCCGTACAGTAGTTCTAGAAGTTCAGGGAGCCAGAAGCAGGTAATCACACTCCACGTTGAACCTATGCACCTTTGTTTATTGGCTCACAAACCAAAGTCTATTATTAAATACAGAGCTAGTATCTCTGCCAGAAGTACAAGTGAACAATCTGTGACTGTGAAGACAAAGAATTCTGAAAGTTAGAGAGTTTCTATGGTAACACTGAATTGGACAACCTGCTACAAAAACGAGTTACTTCTCTGTTCCTTTATGGTGAGAATGCTGGTGGAACAAACACGGACAAACACCCACAGCCTGTCTGATCAAGTAAGTTTTGGTGTCATACACAAGTCTGTCAAGGCTAGCTTTGAGCGTGTTTATAAAAGCAGAGTGCAAGAAACACACAGCTGAACGTGACACGTTCTGTGTGTCACCCTCTCATGGGGCGTAAGTCAGCTTATTCACACACGCTCCACCCAGCACAGTACATCTAGTTAACTGTCCCTACACTGATTTACTTGCCATTTTGAAAAAAGCTCTTGCAAACCACCACAGCATTTACTCTGTTCTTTTAATCTCATTTATTTCAGTCCTCAGGAGTACCGTTTCCAGGACATCAGCAATGAGAAGTAGTTTGAGGGAAGTTCACCTGCACGTAATTAGTTATGTCCTGTAACTGAGGTATGTTGTAGGGTAAACCAAGAATAAAAGACTCACTATCAGGCACTTTAAATCAACATCTTGAATCACTGACTTATCTCCAGCAAGAAAAATGCCTCCATAGTCACAAAGCTTTTCAAGTGTTTCTAGAGAGATTCAGTATGCAGTGTAAGGCAGACATGGAAATATCTGAGTGCAATGAGCATCTGAATACGAAAGAAAGCTTACAACTGTAAATCCGAGGCGCACTATGGAAGTGCTGTCCTCTGTACACCTCTGCCTGAACTTTTCAGAAGTTTCTGGATGCTTGTCATCAAGACAGATGCAGGATTAGATTAAAACATCTTTTTAATTGCCTGGCCCTTCCCAAATCTCTCTTTTTATGTGGGACCTTAAAGCCTATTCATTGGCCAGCATGCATTGTATCCCAGGATATTCTAGTTCTGCGTAAGTCTGGGAATACTCTGAGCTTGCAACATATGAAGGAACATCACAGCCCATAGTAGAAGGTCCTGATACCAAGTCACATATCTACTACTAATTCACAGCAGCTTTGCCCACTGTAACCAACATGTAGTTAGTGACAGCTCATTATGATTCTATCCAAATCTTCATATAGTGGCATCTCTTTTGCCAGGGTACCTTTGTTCCCAGAGCCACTGCATCTGCACTGAACAGCAAGACCTTGTGTCCCAGTAGAATCTCTGCTGTACAGGGCTTTAATCACAATTCTCTAGAAACTACTGAGAAGTGATGTAATCCAGCAGTAAGATGGGGAGCTTTAGGTCATGAAACACCATACCTGAGACTGTTACACCTTCCACAAAAGCCAAGGCTTCTACTGTATTGAGGATTGACATCTCTGTGTATCAGCCAGGGACCTGGCTCTTGTCTGAAGTTCTCCCACTCCTTCTCAGAAGTGTCATATGAAATCAGATGATTATTCCAAGAGCACCATTGCCTCGTCAGCAAAGAAGCAATAGCCCAGCACTGTAACTCCTGCCAGTAACTGCCGACAAGACTAACTTTTTCCTGCAAATGGAGAAGATTGTCATGAATTTTGGCAAGTCCCACAATGTACAGACAGTTCACCTTCAGTTTCCCCTCCTTGTACACACAAAAGGACTAACACGTACCTTCATTATATTGTAGAATGAGGCAGGCCAGTTCACGGCCAAATTAACCACCCGTGCCGCACTGCTCGCCTGTAACGAGCCTCGCAGTCTATCCTAGACTAGACTTCATGACATTTTCCAACGAGGAAACAGAAATAATTACAAGTGGGCAGCTTGGGATGAGCAGCACTTCTCAGAACCAGGCTATGCCATGAGCACTGTGAATCCACCCTGCTTCCAAAACACAACTTTGAGAGAGGAAAAATTAATTATGGACCTGTTTTTAAAAGTCTTGCTTGCATAGAAGGCTCCACTCGCCTTTCTTTAAAGGATTACATTCTTCAAGGCAAAATTTATGAGGACCATCTTTAAAAACACAGCCTGGTTTAGGGTTTAACCGGAAAGAACTGACACATCAAATAAAAAGCAAGGAAGCAGAAAAGCACGTCGCTCTCAACGTAGCGAGCTGCTTTATGAAATGCAAATCAACAACTTCAATGCATTTTATTGTCTGTAGTGGTTGTTATACTTATCAAATGGTAAACACTCCCACGACTCCTTGAAATGTGAGCAGTGTTAAGCATTAGATATATAGATTACATGGAGAGGCTGACTGACTTGTTTGGCAGTGTCAGACAGGGAAACCATTTTTTCCTTCATTATGTTAATTGTCTTTGGAACATAGGAGGTTCCACATCAAACTGAGAGGGAACTTCTTCACTGTGAGGGTGACAGAGCACTGGAAGGGGCTGCCCAGGGGAGTTGTGGAGTCTCCTTCTCTGGAGATGTTTAAAACCCACCTGGATGTGTTCCTGCACAACTTGGTCTAGGTGGTCCTGCTCCGGTGGGAGGATTGGACTAGATAATTTTTTGAGGTCCTTTCCAATCCCTAATGCACCGTGATACTGTGATCTGAGCATGGATATAACCCCACTTTACTACCCTCCTCTTTTCCTGTGCTTGACTGAATTCATGTATTTTGTGTGGCAAGTGTAAAACCAACAACAATCTCAAAGAAGACCTGCTACAATCACTTCCAACGAGTTGAATCTTGTGGTACAATGTACGGTTTCAAAACTAATGGTGTATTGTAAAACCAGAACTTTTTGAGAGGCCCACAGACTCACTCATGTTTGGAGTTGCCCTGCAGTGTCATTTAGCTTCTCAGTACCTTTTCAAGTTCTTGCAGAAGTACAAGGATGATCAAAGGTACAGGACTGCATCAGCACTATGTGTAAAACAGACTAGCGCTTTTCAGCCTGGGAAAAAAAAAAAGAGACGAGTGGAGAGGTACATGACAGATGCCATCAGTGGCACATAAAAGATAAAAAGATAACAAGGCATTCATTGTCTCTTTCAATAGAGTGAAGTATAAAACAGGCAGACCCAAAATAAGCACGCATTTTCAAAGTGTATAGTTAAAACAGTCCTCCTTGCCACAGGCAATTGTGCATCAAACTTTCAGAAGTATTCAAAAGGCAATTGAACAAGTTGAAGATATTTTAAATTCACTGTGGGCTATTAAAGGCACTTTTGCTGCTTAGTGGGACTCTGAACAGAAATTTCCTTAAGCTGTGAGAAAACCCTAGAGAAAAGAACCAGAGCTTGTTTCCCTCTGCTCCTATCAAATACATCAAACACAGGTCATGATGAGTGACAGAATACAGGGCTAGATGCACACTTCATCTAATGCACTACAACCACTCCTGCAGAACAACTGTATAGAAAAGTACAATATCCTGCCTGGAAAATATAAAGAAAGAAATAACAATGTTTTCATATCAGGAACAGACTTTTCTAGAAGAGTGCCTTACAACCTCACCTGGAGCATGGAATGATACTGAAGCACACACACAGAAATAGGAACACACTTGATCTTCCTTAATCTGTCCTCGTGTACATTCCACTGGAGAGCTGTGACTAGTGGTGTCCCCCAGGGATCGGTGCTGGGGCCAGTCTTGTTCAACATCATCATCATAGATGAGGGCACAGAGCCCTGACGACACCAAGCTGGGAGGCTTGGCTGATACGGCTGAAGGCTGTGCTGCCATCCAGAGAGACCTGGGCACAGAGTAACCAGATGGAGTTCAACAAGGACAAGTGCAGAGTCCTGCATCTGGGGAGGAATAACAAACTCC
>JAOXOE010000405.1:42624846-42680553 GCA_028565055.1 Phoeniculus purpureus
CTCAGTCTGTCCTCATAGGAGAGGTGCTCCAGCCCTCTGATCATCCTCGTGGCCCTCCTCTGCACACACTCCAGCATTTCCACATCCCTCTTGTAATAAAGGCTCCAGAACTGGACGCAGTACTCCAGGTGGGGTCTCACCAGAGCTGAGTAGATGGGGAGAATCACCTCCCTCGACCTGCTGGCCACACTTCTCCTGATGCAGCCCACAATCCGGTTTGCCTTCTGGGCCGCAAGTGCACACTGCCGGCTCATGCTGAGTTTTTCGTCCACAAGCAACCCCAAGTCCCTCTCCTCAGGGCTACTCTCCAACCAGTCGCTGTCCAGCCTGTATTTGTGCTTAGTATTGCCTCGACCCAGATACAGGACCTTACACTTGGTCTTGTTGACTTTCCAATGCTGCTTGAAGATCCAGTAGTTCCGCAGCCACAAACAGAATGTCATCCATGTAGTGGTAGATAATTACTTGTTCATTTTGCTTCTGAACCAGTGTCAATACTCTTGCTACAAACCATTGGCATATTGTGGCGTTTTTTTTAATCCCACGTGGGAGAACTGTCCAATGATATTGTTGCAGGGGTTCCTGTCTGTCCATGCTAGGGATTTAAAAGGCAAATTCAGGAGCATCTTCTGGATGTAAGGGTATGTGCAAGAAACAGTCTTCCAGATCAATCACCATTATACACCAGTCCTTGGGCAGCATTACAGGTGAAGGGAGTCCAGGCTGCAGGGCTCCCATATCTTCCATTACTGCATTCATCCTACGAAGGTCGTGTAACAGTCTCCATTTGTCTTTTCCTGCTTTCTTTATCACAAATACAGGTGTATTCCAAGGGCTGGTTGTCAGCATGACATGTCCTCTGCAGAGCTGTTCATTAACAAGGTCTTCAAGACCGTGCAATTTTTGAGTTGGAAGGGGCCATTGGTCCATCCACACAGGTTCTTGCATTTTCCAGGTCAGCTTTAGGGTGTTGTGCTCGCCAATGGCCCCTACAAAAAATCAGCTTGTAGCCGGAGGCCCCACTGGGACAATACATCTCGTCTGCATACTGTTATGGGTGCATTAACTATAAATGCAACTCTTCCTTCTGGTCCAAGAACTTGAATTAATCTTGTACTCTTTAAGCTAACACTGTTCCCTCCAATTACGACAAGGGAATGAGTCGCAGGGGCTAAAGGCCAGTAAGACGGGCAAGACATTCGTGAAATTACCGTCATGTCTGCTCCAGTATCAATAAGTCCAGTCATTTTTATTTCTTCTTTTCCCAATTGCAATAAACAGGTGTACTGTGGTGGTTGCTGGCCAATAGCTTCTACCCAGTAGATCATGTTCTCGGAATGTTTCTGATATTACATTTCAGGTAACATAATAGCCTGTGCAATTACTAATCCTTTAGGAATGAAACGGTGGGGGGATCAGCTGTAACAGCTAAAACCGTGATTTCTTGAGTGCTGGTAACCATTAAACTGGTAATGATCACAAAAAAGCCTTCTGTTCTGGATCTACAGTTTCCCAAAATAAGAAAGTCTCAGGGGCCTTGTTCTGGACCCAAATACCCTGTAGAAAGCGTATGCGGAACAACGTCCGTAAGCATTACTGACTTTGCCAGTTCCGCTCAAGTGCTTGTGGACAAGATGGGGGGTAGGTTCCCAATGATGCATTGAAGCGCTGAACCTGATGGTCAATAGATGCTGGGGCATTCGTAGCATGGCGCAGTGCTGTCCCGTGCGCCTCCTTGGCTTTTCCGACAGGAGTTTGCCATTAATGTCATACTTAGATTTGCATCGATTCAAGAAATGTCTCCTCTTTTTGAACCGGGGGCAAACACCTGGTGGCTGCTGTCGTGCTTCTCGCATAAAACAATCACATCCTTCACACAGAGAACACCATTCATGTCGTGATTAGGTTCAAGGTGGGTACGTTCTGAGTAATGCTCAGATACCAGAAGTCTTTAGCCAGAAGACGTTTATTCTGCAAAATGGCTGGGTTATACACCTTACTTTATTCTTCACCAGCTGCGTTCTACCAATCATCTTCATCTTACCATATTCAAAAGTTACACGATTCAGTTAGTTCTATTTCTTTTTCTCTACAGGCAGTTAGTACAATAGCCTACGGAAATTCATACAACATCTCGCTTCGGAATGTATCTACTCTGCTCTCCTGGTTCTATCCTTATAAGCCACATTCCATTTTTCCAACATTCTCACTCATATCCCCATCTCCAGTTGCTTTTTCCAAGGTCTAAGATCTATGCCTCCCAGATCTAACAATGCTATGCATTCTGGTTGCAATCCTACACGCTGTCATGGACAGGGACACATCTTGCGAGACCAGGTTGCCCAGAGACTCATCCAGTGTGGCCTTGAACTCTTTAAGAGAAGGAGCATCCACAGCCTCCCCAAACAATATGTTCCTTTGCCTCACAACTCTCATAGTGAAGATTGTCTTCCTAAAATCTAATCTCAATCTACCCTTTTTCAGCTTGAAACCATGCTCCTTGTCCTATCACTAGAGGCCTTCCTAAAGTGTTCCCACCCAGCTTTCCTTTAGCTCCCTTCTGGGCTGGTATTGGAAGCTGCTATAAAGTCCCCTAGGAGCCTTCTCCTCTCTAAGCTGAATAGCCCAAATTCCCTCAGCCTGTCTTCAAAGGAAAGGTGCTCCAGCCTTCTAATAATCCCCATGGCCCTTATCTTGGCTTGCCCAGCATTTCTACTTATTTCTTATGTTAAGGACTCCAGAACTGGACACAGGACTCCAGATGAGGTCTCCCAAGAGCAGAGTAGAGGGGGAGAATCATCTCCCTTGACCTGCTGGTGACACTTCTCTTGATCCAGCCCAGGATTTGGTTGGCCTTCTGGGCTGTCCTCACATACTGCCAGCTCATGTCGAGCTTCTCATCTACTAAGACCCCCAAGTCCTTCTCCTCAGAGAATTTACACGCTTTGTTCCCGAGATGCCAACTGTTTAATCTTATTTTATCTTCTGAAGTCTGCATCAATAATAATCTTTTAACAATATTCTTTTGAATATTATCAAAAGTCCATTGTCCAAAGTACTTTTATTCCCTCAGTGGCATTTACGCTTGTACTCAGCTGTGTGACTGTGAAATCTGAAAGAGCTTCAAGGAAATCAACGCAATTACTCCAGATTAACACTGTTATCACTTATAACCAAACGTTGCTCTTAGTCATGTAAGACATTTCACTTTCTTGCATATTCTCATTTGTACATAGTGGTGAATAGAAGCTTTTATCAAAATAAGGTAATGGCTTGGAGCCTTGGAATGGTCATGAGCAAAAAAGAACAGAATTTAAGGGATAATTCTGGTGATCCTGACGTCTTTGCTACACATAAGTAGCTCCATCAAATTAAGTGAAGCAGAGTAAAGATACTGGGTGAGCAGTACTCCTGTGTAGTGAAAGTCCTCCGCAGTTGCATGCTAGCAAACCAAAGTTCAGCCAAGTTTTTTCAGAATTTCCAAAATACTATGTCTTAAGGATGTGTGCTCTAAGGATGAGTAGAATATAGGAGCAACCATAAGAAAAAGAAAGGCAAAGAGGCCATACCAGTTCATAAGATTGGACAGGTCCTCAAATCCCTTTTTTATGTTGACATTACAGTCTGACTGCATGCTTAGACAGAGATGGCATGATATGAAGAATGATAATAGATTAGCTAGGCTTAACTGAACTGCTGTACACCTGAACTAGGTGGTAACACTCTCATTTCTGCCTTGGTCTGATTTTAATGTCCAAAACTGTGTATTACGTTTTATTAAGACATTGGAAAACTGCAGACATACTCCCAGGTTTGCAGAAAAGCATTCTG
This sequence comes from Phoeniculus purpureus, assembly GCA_028565055.1. Lineage (NCBI taxonomy): Eukaryota > Metazoa > Chordata > Aves > Bucerotiformes > Phoeniculidae > Phoeniculus > Phoeniculus purpureus. The sequence goes on from JAOXOE010000405.1 coordinate 42,628,678, forward strand.
TAATTTGAGTTATCTCACCGATATGTGAAAGGAACTAGAGATCCAATGGGGTCTTTCTTAAAGCTCAGGAATAAAGGTGCAAAATTAATTATTTGCAAAGTGGGAAAAAAGGACAGAAGAGGATCACTTAGATGTCTGAGGAGCAGAGGGTATTCATAGGTAGGAACTGTGTATGAACAGGCAAGCTGGAAGAGTACCACAGATGTGGGAGATTAACAGCTATGGCTTCACAATGCACTGACTCAATTGATAGATAGGCTTGCAAAGAATGAAAATATAGTCTCTTCACAGAACAGATGTTGATCTAGGTTTCACTTCACCCTAGCCTTCAGTTATATTAATTGACAAAGAGCTGCTACTCTGCTTGATAAAGTTGGAAAATGTGTTTTAGGGTCAGACTCCATCTCTATACCTGACCTTCCGAGTGACCTTGAATGAGCCACTCAGAGACAGATTAACTTCTAATGCTTTCCTCACAGTTCAGTCAAAATAGAGCTTTCCCAGTCAATTATATAATTCAAACTAATTTTCTCCTTTTCAGTGAAGAATTCATTTGGTCTAAATAATATTTTATTTTCTGTTCATTCAAGTCATCTTAACTGAGCCTATCACACTGCAATAGGCTCAGCTGCTGCTAAACTGAGCAGAGTTTCACCCACTAAATGATGGTGGAACTGGCAGCCTGACTCGAGAGGTACGACACGACTGATTCATTAAAGCCTTTAAAATGCAGTTCATAAATGAGAAAACCCAGTGGAATCTGGTTTTAGATAGAGGCAGTAATAGTCTTTTTGCCTCCTAGATGGAGCTAAAGGACTTGTCTGCTGTATGTTGGCTTGTGGATGGAGGAAAACCAGTAGCATAACAAACATTGCTGTGTTTCATTATTAGTATTACCTACAATTTCATATGTTCCTTGGAACGCATTTTGTAGAATGATAATTAAGAAAATTTTGGTCTATGTTTGCAAGCTGCAAGGACGATCTTTTGTGAGAAGTATATCAGCCTAAAGTCGCAGAGTCTTTTTTCACTCCTCTGCAGCCAGGGAGTGCTCATCAGACAAATGCTTCAGCAGGCACTGCCAGGTATTCAGCTCAGCTTCCTGGAAGATTAATGCTCAGTTTTCTTCCCTCTAGCTCTCAGAGAGGATAGATAACAGGCTTCCAGCCCCGGGAACACACAGTCTATATGAGACCTTTTCAGTGGTCATGAAGGAAGAGATGCCACAATGTTGAAAGCAAAGAATTTGAAAATAAAACCTACATGGTCTAGCCTTGAGCTCTGTGGTAGGGGTTGGACTTGATGATCTATTAGGTCCCTTCCAACCCTGGTAATACTATGATACTATGAAAACAAGGGAACATCATGAGCTGAGCATAGATATTCAATCAAAGCAAACCTTATGGCTTTATTTGCTTGTGAATAAATATAATCTAGCAAAAAAAAAACCCCAAACAACACAAAACCAAATGCAGCAGTGCCATTCACATATGCAGGCAGCAGTGCTTCTGGTAATGTTAGGAGTAAAAAGCTCTTTCAGAGCTCTGGTGAAACTTTGGTTAAGCAATAAGTGTGTCCATATCTGTCTGTGCAACTCAGTACCAGTCAGTATATTAATTCATTTCATTTCAAAATCTTGTCTGTGGTGACCATGAGCATTCAGTGCATGCCCCCACCTTGGGGCAAATAGAACGAACAGAGGAGACTGTCAGAACAATCATAGGGTAAGAGAGGGAAGAGAATGCTAAGAGCTCCTCATGCTGTATGGTAAGACAAAAGACATACAACAGATGTAACTTGAGCCTAAGAACACTAAAACAATAATGACACTAAATCTAAAGAATAATTGTTCACAGTTTAAGAACATAAAGGGAAAGGTGTCCTGTGCACCAGAAGTGGACCAAAATTAACAAGCATCTGGGAGAGAGATGCTGTCTGTCTGGAAGGCAGCAAGTCAGCAAAGCAAAGTCACTGCAGAAGAGGTCACACCCTTTCCTCTGGATTACTGGGCTTCTCTCTGCACTTCTAGCATCATGAAACAGACAAATCTGAAGCACAGCCAAGCAGGCACTGTTGGAACTTTACGTCTGGCATCTAGCCTGCATCCATTATTGTGATTTGAATGACATTAATTTATTGCAATACTTTTAATTATTAGCTTTTAATTATTTGATTTGCAGCTTGAGGTGACTTTTAATTATTTAATTTGTGTTTCTTCCATTCTGTTGCTGCATATAATGATCTATGATACTGGTCCTGCAATGACTTCTTTATTGTGTTCCTCTCTTCCACTGTGGATCTATATAAAGGGTCTATGCATGTGCTGTGGATTCTCCTCATCCCCTCGAATTAAGCAATGATTATCTATAAAAACTACGCACTGAAATATATTTTAATTTAAAATTTCCAATAGGAATAACCTGCCATACACTTGAACTAATCTACCAAGATCCATTAAATGCAGCAGAACAGACTGGAAAATTGCTAATTTGAGTACAGAAATGCAGCATATTTGCTTGGAGATTAGACATCATGTTGGACAAGACATCTATAAAAGATGCTGTAGATGAATCTCTGTAGCCAGCAATCCTGCCTCCTTGTGGGATTTCAAAACAATCTTCATTTTTAAAATGATCTTTAAAGCCAAAGGTCTTTGTTTAATCCATCCTTCTTCCTTCCATTTCCCCCCTCTTTTCTATAACATAATCCATATGCTGTAGAGAAATAAAAACTTCTTGATTACTACTTGATATTGAAAATAACATATTTATGTTGTGATTTGTTTCCACATGTTATGGAAACAGAAGTGTGTGGAAATCAAGCTCCAGTTTTAAAAATGGACACACATGGTCATATTGTTACTACAAGCAGTCTGATATGAAGTTCACACAAGACAAAATCTTCTGAACAAAATTGAAAGCCTAAAATTCTGGCTTGACATCTATTTTTATTCTGTACTATACCCTGGAGACCTATAAAATAGGTTAATTTAGTATTTTTGAGCCCTAAGTATAATTGTAATATGATCCATACATTCACAGAGGCACTAAATAAGATTTTTAGGTCAGGATATAATCCCTCCTTGAATGTCCTCGTGTGAAGCTAGCGTGACTGTGTGATGATGTAGTATGACTTGGTTTTTAGGCATAGATGCTCATTCAAAGCAATGTACTCTACACCATATGTTTCATAAAATGTATGCTTTAAATCCTGACCAGATTAGTATCATAGAAATATAGAATGGTTTGGGTTGGAAGGGACCTTAAAGATCATCTAGTTCCAAACCCGCTATCATAGGCACGACATCTCTCACCAGACCAGGTTGCTCAAAGCTTCATCCAACCTGGCCTTGAACACTTCCAGGGATGGAGCATCAACAGACTCCTTAGGCAATCTGTTCTAGTGCCTCAGCAACTTCACGGTGAAGACATGTGAGGAATTAGATCCCTACATCTAATCTAAACATACTCTCTTTCAGTTTAAAGCCATTACCCCTTGTCCTAGTCTTACACACTCTTGTAACCTGAGGCCACAAACAATGGAATTTTCCTTTAAGAGTCAAACTTCAACTCCGGACCTTCTTGTGGAGGAATATTGTGCCGCAAACAAGATCATGTGAAAGCCAGGTTCTTCTTTCAAATCCAGACATGCCTATCTATTGCAAATACACAATCCTGACTAACAGACAAATCCCATCACCACTCTCTAGTTCATACATTGTTGAGTCCTCTCAAAAGTTGCTCATTAAAGAAGGAAATACCCCATGCCCTACAAAACACGTTTGAATTTTATAACTGGTTATTCTGGTTTTTGGCATGGGACACAGTAAAAGGCAAACTGAAACAAGAAGTATTAAATAGCCTCCTCCTGCAAAATCACTACTCAAGTCTTGGCAAGACACTCAGACAAAGCAACTGCATTTCATACCGTCTAGCAGACTTGGTGGTGCAGCAGACAAAAACTCTTCCAAGCTGTAGCCTAACGTTTACATCGTTTGTCCTTCAAAAGCTCTATGCCTAAGCAAGCCAAGATGCATTATTTGCTATTTTAATTCAAATTTAATGTAAGTATGTTTTCAGAAAAACATGTGCCTGAAGGATTAGAATCTCATTTGCATGTTGTGTTCACTGGAATTCAAACAACTTGCATAAAGAAAGACTTTGTCCCTGTGCTTTAACAGAGCTCCCATGGAAGCAGTTTGCACTCAGAAGAGGAAGTTGAAGTCAAGACAGGTTGAAGCCAAGACACCAAGCCCAGCATACTTTACAAAGTGTAGTATGTTGAAATTCAGTGTGTGAATGAAAGGGAGACAGCAGATGCCACCATATTCAAACAGACTTAGTAACAAACAGAAATCGTGGAACAATTTATGTCTCCACTGGCTTCCATAGCATCATCAGCAGTGTAAGTCATGAGGCAGATCAGTGCACTGAAAGGTGTATGCAGCTTATTTGCTCTCTTCAGGTTCTCTAACTAATTCTAGCTTTGTCTGACCCCAGGAAGTATGAAAGTGATGCCAACTGCAATCAAATAAATGAAGGGAAAGATGTAGACAAACTGGATTCTGGAGGGAGGTACACAGTCTGCAGGAAGGAAGAGGCTGGAATGGTTATGGTGACACCAATTTGTGTACACAGGGCTGATAGGAACCTACCAGTAGGCACACCAACACACTTTATTAAGTTTTACAAGCACTGATTCCTCTGACCTTATTTCCTACGCAGCTCACAAAACAGGAACTGCACTGCCCACACACAGACAGAGAAAAACTCCAAGTCCAAGTAGGGTAAAAAGATGTGAGATCTGGCCCTAATACAAGACAAGACATGGATGTGGACAAAAGCTCTTTTTCTTCATTGTGATGGAAGACAATGGTTTCAGAGGTACAGGTATGAGAGCCATGTGGCCACAAGCTAGTGGCCACACCATAAATACCACAGGAGGAAGCTCAAGAGACAGGACTTTCATAAATGCTTAACCGAACATAATATATCAAAAAAGTCCCCTATTAGCCCTAAGTGTTTGCACTTTGAGCAGACTCCAAGTGTGCTTTCAAAGGCTTAGGATAGACAAAGAGGAATTCAAATTTTGTCATATTCATAAAGGAATATGTGTTTTCCTGTGACATCAGAAAATAAACTCCCTTCTTTATCGGAGCAGGCCTGCAGGTAGGGGCACACAAACACCACTTATTTACACTTCCTTTATCTGCAGTAGTAAACATGCCTGAGAAGGAGTGCAAAGAAACTTAGTTAAGATTTTATACTCCATGACTTAATTGAAGGCTTGTTCTTCATTCTGCCCTTGTCTGACATGTATTACCATGGAGATACAGACTTTGCACGCATTCATCCCTGAGCAGCTTCCACTCCTTTGTTATTAGGCAGTTGTGCAGCATGCAGGAGAGACACTCCAGAGAAACTCAGTATGTTCTCATTGCTCCACTGAGCAGAAGCCCTTCTTGATAGCGGGGAAGCTGCACTTCCAGTGAGCCAACAGGGAGTGTCCTTGCATGGATCACCATGTTCATGGACTGGAGACTTGACTTACAGACTTCACAGTCTATATGGGGTGTATGATCTTGGAGGGCAGGCTAAGAAAGTTCAGAGGAGATGAATAAAGGATTTAATTCTAGTGAAAACCTTTTGTAAAGATTTTGGTTTTATTCTGCATGTAAACTTTCCCTGATACTATGTCAGTGTCATGGCTATGAATTTGTTCCTGATTTATCCCCTCCTTAGAGATTAATATATTCCACTAAGGAGAGCTCTGACATGATGACTAGAACAATCTCCAAGGTCAGCTGAGGCAGAGTCAGAGAAAAAGATTTTAGAGAATCGATCAATTCCGCTTTGACACAGCCTGCATTCCCATAACATTTGCAGATTAGTTATGTATTGGACTTTACTGACATTTCTCATTAAGATTTGAACCCGTGTTTTTAGAAGCAATCCTGTGATTCAGTATCAATCAGTGCAGCACTTTATGTAAAAGATCAAAGCTGAAAACTGAATGGCCCGTACTGGGTGGGGAGAAACTTAATGAACTACAACAACGGCAGTGTAGTCTGGCATCTGGGCAAGAACAACCCCAGGTACCAGGATAGGTTGTGAGCCAACCTGTTGGAGACTAGCATAGGAGAAAGGGACCTGGGCGTCTTGGTGGACAGCAGGATGACCAGGAGCCAGCAACGTGCCCTTGTGGCCAAGAAGGCCAATGGCATCCTGGGGTAGATCAGAACTGAGGTGGTTAGTAAACAAAAAGAAGTTCTCCTCTCCCTCTACTCTGCCCTGGTGAGGCCACATCTGAAATATTGTGTCCCCTTCTGGAGCTCTCAGTTCAAGAAGGATGCAGAACTGCTGGAGAGAGTCCAGCACAGAGCCACACAGATGATAAAGGGACTGGAGTATCTCCCTGATGAGGAAAGGCTGAGGGAGCTGTGACACTTTAGCTTGGAGAAAAGGAGACTGATGGATGACCTCATTAATGTTGATAAATATGTGGAGGGCAGGTGTCAGGAGGATGGAGCCAGGCTCTGCTCAATGGCATCTGTGATCTGTGTTAGATAGTTTTGTCCTGCTCCGGCAGGGGGGTTGGACTCGATGATCTCTTTGGGTCCCTTCCAACCCCTAACATCCTATGATCCTATGATCCTATGATTATTTATTCTTACCTCCTGTTCAAGATCCTGTAGCCAGTTCTCATTCAACATTCTGTTCCTTATCGAGCCATGGTATGAATGATCGTGATTCAAATGTAAAACGATTCCTGGAAGCAAATAAAACAAAAGCTAATAAAAATATTCATAAATACTGTTAGAGCTTGTTTTATTGCAGGTCTGTGGAAGCCTTATGAAATAAGCTTATTATCTATTTTTCTAAGCAGCCTTCTATACTGAGGTCCCTGTCTCTAGAATTGTTGCACTGGATTCGTGCCCTTGGAAGGAAAGCAATTCTGACACTGGTGCAAGTAAACAAAAATACTCCTATCAAATACAAAGCAAACCTGAGTCCAGAGCCAAAAGCACAGCTGGCATTATTTGTTATAGCTCTACAGAAATTAATAATTTGAAGTCATTATTTTTACATCAGGAAAATTAAGCATTGGAACAGCTCAGGATGGCATTTGGAAGATTTTTATTTGTGTATATTTTGATCAGGACTAGGTATCTTATTTGAATATATTTTCTTAATGTCTATCTCAGCCAGAAACTGTGGGTATAGTTGCAAATATGTTTGGGCCTTTGGCTTGTGCTCTGCAGGCAGTCTGGCAAGATTAACATTTATGATTTCACCTTGAAAACTAATGAGTTTACACCAGCTAGTGTTATGTAAAATTCTTGGTAAATTTAATACACACTTATAATTAAAAAAACAATTTTCTGTAATATTTCAACTTTGCTTTTGCAAGACTGTTTGGATCTAAAGCAGCATACTATGTAAACCACATGGGGCATAACAGGAAACAGTCCTTTCCTTGCTAGCTTCACTCCGGTTTGGAGTATCCCATTTCAAAACCTTGCTTCAGTCACTGCACATTTATTGGAGCAGAACAAAATCTGGGTTCAGATTTGTTTGCAATTAGAAGCACAACAGAGTGTTTCTCTCTCTGGAGCACAGCAGTGGAGATGAATAGGACAGTTAGCAGGAAAACCTGACATCAAAACCAAAAAGGCTGGCTTACCTGACCGAGGCCAAAGTGGAGCATAATTTAAAGACACCTTAGCAGAGCATCTAGGTCAATTCCTATGAAATGACCTGTTTGAATCTAAACCCACTGTCCTGGTGCAGTTGTGTACCTGACCTAATTAGCCCTGAGTGATATCGTTGTCCTGTATGTGGCTTTGAACGGACTTTTGTTACCCTTTTAGTTCCGGGACTACAGAAGTAGAGCTTGCTTTTGCCTACCCTCCTTTATCAGCCAAACTCTAACAGCAGCGCCCTTACAGAAGGCTGTATAGGGTAAAGTATCCCGGGATCTAAAAAACTGTCTAGGAAGAAGGTAAGATTTGCTGTGGCAAGGAGAATAGCTTGCTCCTTGGACAATGTGAACAGCAGGTCTTCCTTAGGGCCAAGAGTAATCCCTAGTTTCCAAGCACAGCCAGGTGTTCAGCTACATCTGCCACCATTGATGCCTGCAGTGATTTCAGTTTGTCCTGGACTTTTGGATATTACGGGATTAGTTGTACATTCAGTTAGAAGCACAGGTCTGTGTTCAGAGCATGGCAAGGATTGCTTTGAAACTCTCAAGTGTTTCCTCGTCAGTCTTGCAGCATCCTAGTAATACTGAGGGTGGGGTTCTTTTTCATCTCTTTTTTTGTAACGTAGGATGAAAAGCACCGAGGTAATTTGCCAGCCCTTATGCAACTGGCAGATGGGTTATATTAATACTATAAGAGCATATTGTTCCCAATGCCTGTTTAAAAGCAGAAATTCTATATCAGAACTGGATCTATCAAAGTGCAAAGGCACGTGCCTGTATTTATTATTCCTCTTTAGCAAAGTGATTTTGCACATACATGATTTAATGGAAATGGGTGTTTTCACTAGTTTTCCTCTGAGCTGAATCATTAAGACCATCACAAGAAAGTTGATTTTCTTTGACTAGTGTTTTGCTTCTGATTGTTTAATAACATCTTTAGGTTGGAAAAAAGGAGACTGAGGGATGACCTCATTAATGTTTATAAATATGTGAAGAGTGGGTGTCAGAAGGATGGAGCCAGGCTCTGCTAGTGCCATCTAGTGATAGGTCAAGGGGCAATGGGTGCAAGCTGGAACACAGGAGGTTCCACATCAGTATGAGAAGGAACTTCCCAGTGAGGGTTACAGAGCACTGGAACAGGCTGCCCAGGGGAGTTGTGGAGTCTTCTTCTCTGGAGACATTTAAAACCTGCCTGGACATGTTTCTGTGCAGCTTGATCTCGGTGATCCTGCTGTGGCAGCAGGATTGGACTGGATGATATTTTGAGGCGTTTTTGAGTCTGTAATGTTCTGTGGTTCCATGATTTGCTGACCCAGCATGACCATGCGGTACACAGCTGTCCTACAGTAACTACAACTCTGTGTTGAGATTTGGGTACATGGAATGTTAAACTTAAGAGCCAGCACTTGTCAGATGTGGGATATGATTTCACTTGGTAAACTATGATTAAAAGTAGATATAAGATACCCAATAAATATCTCATATGTCAAGATCCCAGCTCACTATGATCATCACAACTCCGTTGAATATACAGAGTCTCTGTACAAATGCCATTTATACATATGATCCCTCCACACTTGACGTTAAGGAAAGAGTTGTAAGTAGATGGTGAAATCTGAAATTCATAGGAGACGTTTTAGTACACAGCTAACGAACAGTCCGTACGACTTCCTTGTAAGTACTACACTATATAGGCACCTCTGGTGATTTTTACAGGTGTTGTTACATTCATCTTATAATCTTGTTGGTACATTCTGCTAATAGCTCTAAGAGATCTGTAACATGCCTTGACTGTATAGTGCCAGCGCAAACCCTCACCTCTGCTGTTCAAAGAGACTCAGATATCTGCAGATGTTGAAACTCCTTCTTACTGTCTTGGCAAGGATGTGCAGAACATTTCTTCTCTTCAACGGCCTTGCTCAGCACAGATCAAGCAGGATGTCTTCTTTTATCTAAAAATCACATTGCCAACAGGCAAAGTACTAAAGGGCACATTTCTGACAAGGTTGTACCTTCCTTAGTTTTCCTTCCACCTATGCAGCAGCAACAGCATTTCTCAAGTTTCGAACAAGCTGCACTAAAATTAATACTGATTTATTTAAGAACTTTTTACATTTCAGCAGCTCTGGTCAGGACAGAGCTCACAAGGGGCTAGGAGGGGGTTAAGAGCTTTCTTCATCTCCTGCTAATGTCCTGGGTACGGAGCAATCCTTGCGTTGCAAGATGACAACTAAACAACTAAAAGTTAACACAAACATAAGCACAGGAGCTGCTCTGTCATTCTCGTTCTCTTGTTTTTCTTCTTTTTTGCTTCTCCGTAGAGAGGGATTTAGCTGTGATAATAGGCCATTTCTAGAGGATTAACAACCTGGACTTTTAGCCAATCTGTCTGTTCACAGGCTTTCTCTGCATTCTGTTCAGCTCTGTAATTCTGGCTTGCAAAATGGATTGAAATAAGGAAAAAAGAAAATCACTACTGCATTGATTCCTCACGTTGTTCTCTGCAGGACGTTTTATTAATTTTATGTATCTCTCTATCTATCTATAAGGCAAGCCCTTAGCTTTACATCAGGTACTGTATTGATACATGACAAAAAGACCATGTTGTAAAGTTTTAGGGTCTAATCAAAGGCTTGTTGTGTTCTTTTGTTGTGGATCTTAACCACCTGTTGTGGTGAACTGGGGGGCTCAGGTACACAGCTAAGCACCGATTTTAGGCAGTGTAGGATCCCTGTCCACTAAATAAAACAGCTTTAGGTGGAACAGAAAGGCAGGAAGCTGAACACCCACCGTGATTTCATTTCTCCTGCCTTTAGAGAGAACTTTCAGAGGCAGAGACTGTGGAAAATATATTCTTCAGGGAGGGGAAGTACACTGATGGATTTACTAGCACCTTCTTTTCATTTCATTACCAAAACAAGCAGATGTCTTTTTGATATACAATTCCATAGCTTGGCCCAAAGAACAAGTGAGGTGAAACACTGTCAGGACTGAAATACAATCACCTTTGACTTCAGCAAGGGCAAGATTTAAATGCAGCATGGGTTTCAGTTAGGGTTTTAGCTTAGATATTCAAAGGCTATGTTCTCTATATGGTGGTGGGGGTTTTTTTTGCCTTGTCTATTTTCATAAATACTAGTTTTAATTGCAGAAAGCCAGTTCAGTCCCTTATCCATTTCAAGAAGAGGAATCCACTAAGCAATACTGTGTACAACTATACGCAGACAGCACTTGCACGTGTATGATCTAGGATCAGATGCAGACCAGATCAGACACAGAACCCCTGCCATTTGTTTCACAATGCTGAGGAACGTTAAGGGTGTTCAAGATACCTACGGTGCAGAGTCAGTTCTGTTTCTCACTAGTCTAGTGGTTATAAAAGACTAATAATTCCCTATAGCATCTGATCTCTTTCACACTCTTTAAGTCTATTCGACTTCCATTCAGAAGAACTCAAGCCAAGACTTTTACTTCAAATTAAGAGAGATTTGAGGAAAGCTGCATATTTTTCATATCCAAAAACATGATGGTCTTTTCTCTTTCACCATAATGAATCAGTAATAGGAATTTCACTGAAGAGGAATGCCAGTGAGATACAGGTTATGACAGTTTCCTTAATGGTAGCTGATGATGCAGTTCACGTCATTTCAGAAAGAACTGGAGTCACCACAGATCTCTGTCCCATTTGGGTGACCCTTTAACTGCGTTACCGCCTGTTAAAAGAGAACCTTGACGTGTCCTTCTGAAACACCTTGTGTGGTGTTGTCCAGACTACTAAATAGGTGTGGAAGATGTGTGCTAGCCTGACTGGCTACCGGAAGGAGTGCCCCACACTGAAAAATACATAAGGCTTAGGTACGTCTAGGTTTTTGACTGTTCAGCCTTGGCACCTTTACTAAGAAACTCTGAAAGTTTGGTGTCTCTGGATACTATTGGGCCTGAGGGCTATGACAGCGAGATTTAGGCATTCACATTCTCTGGTAAACCTGATCTATGGCCTTCCTTCCAGATTGCACGTTATTGGAGTGGAGCAAGTCCTTGAACAGCTTAAATCATTATTCACTTCCTTGGCTGCGGTAGGATGCTGAAGACTCACGTGTACTATGAGAAGATTAACACTTGCTCAGACATAAGGTGGCAAAAGAGCTGTTGCTCCTTAAAGATTCTGTAGCAGCTGCCACGAATCTGCAAAAGTTCCTCCAGGTAAAAGCACATCCAATCTATTGCCTGATTTCTGGGCTTCCTTGGTCAGTGGGGAGTAATTAAGATAACCGGGCTATAAAATGGCAGCAGAAAGCATTTCCTGACTCTTCTGGGTAGCTGGTTTGCTGGGATGGGGTTTGATGTATTATGAGCAGAGAGAGAAATGGAGCATGTTAATGTTAGTGGCCAGGGAGAAGGGGAAGCTGTGGAATTCAGTGCTCTGCTAGAAACATGCCCTTTTAATGAGGTGATCATAAAATGCCAATTCCCCAAAGCTAGCACATATTTTTGTATAGCGTCTTTATTTTTATAGGAGGCATGGATAGCTATTTTTTCACTTTCTCTGACAGCAGGCTGACCAAATACTACTCAAAGGAGCATTGTGGCTGCTCTATGCTTTCCTCTTTCCTTCGGCTGTACAGTTCTCAATTAGCTTTTAAGTTGCGTTATAGATCTGCTAACAGTTGTGCAGTTAAATCATTAATTACCTCTCAGTCAGTTGGGAACTCAATTTCACTTTACTTTGCAGTTTGTGCTCCACAGTAGATTACTTAGCTAATCCATAAACATCTTCAGACAGTATAATTTAAAAAGTTAATGATGAGGAAGTTTAGACAATTTTATCACAAAAATAATTCTCAGATAGGCATGTGAACTAAAGAGTTTATGAGGGAGAGTTTTTTCGCTATGTAAATATCAGGCCAGTCAAGTAAGCAAATGGAATGAAGAATTTTGTGAGGTTGTAGGCTAATATTTCCCCAATGAGTAAGGGAGCTATTATTATTAAAAATAATAACAATTTTTCATCTAAAATACCAAAGCAGGAATAAGCAGCAGAATAACTGGACTGAGAGCCAAAACATCTGAGACTGTTTCTAGCTCTGTTTCTGACCTAAGTGTCAAGTCAACTGTGTTTCTGAGTTCTGGTTTATTTTTCACTGTTTGTCTTGTCTGTTTAAATCATAAAATCTTCAGCACAGTCTGTTTCTGTTTCTCATATATTGACGCCTACCACTGTGCACTCCTTGTTTCAATTCTCACGCTAAGGAAATTCTCTACTACTTGAATACATGTGTATTCAAATGCAGAAAAGCTTTTCGGTGTATTTTTGCCTTGTGATGGAGATGGGGGGCAATGGTTTAGACTGCAAGATTTTCAAAGGTTGTTGATTTTCTAATTAATCTAATTCCTCTAGAGTGTTTCAAGGCTGCCTCAGTGTAAGCATTATTTGTTTAAGGGTTTGGAGTTCTGGACTTGTTCCTCCAGACAAGAGAGCAAAGCTGTGTAGGAAGAGTGTTATCACACTGTCTCAATTGTAATGACAACAGACAAAAACAGATGCCTGATGGTCATTTAACAGGGAGCAGGAATTGCAACAGGAAAGCTTTGGGGCTGATGTTAAGCAATGTTTTCTAATATAAATTCTAAAAAGAAATTCACTGGGTAATTATTTTATGAGAACTACTAAGTCATGGCTGCTAGAGGTGTAAAGCATTTAAAATTAAAGCTGTCAGCCTCAACTTTCCCTCCCAAACAGATGGAAGAACAGACCTCCATTGTGAACAGACCTCCATTGCATTTTACTGCGCTAGTGACGGTCACTCCATGGAATTGGTTAGAAGATACGAGTTGAGAAACTCGTGTGTAAAACTGGCAGCTGAATTCTGATGAATAGAAATGTTCTCCCTCATCCAGTAGAGGACGGGTGAGACAAGTTCAGACACAGCTCTTCTAATCTTCTAAATGAAAGACATTTTATACCTGGGATCAAAACAACGGACAGAGAAACAGAAGGGCAGGCTGAGTGCATGCAGAATTGTTGTGGCCAAGCTGACAGGGTTTCTAAGCATCTCCTTTAATGATTTCAGATTAGTTCAGATCAAGTTAACAACGCTGCATTTCAAAGAAAACAATATGTTATATGAAATCAAGTGAAAACACAGAAGCTAAAGAGGACACTGGCTCTTCTGGTGCAGTGGTTTTGTGTTTGACTCCCCACTGCTCACGGGGACAGACTAACATGCAAAAAGGTATTTCTATTGCTTCATTAATAATTGCCTTCATTATGTCAGACTGTCTTGTTCCTCTTGTGCTGTGAGAGGGTGGAAGAGCTCTATTTTGTAATTGTAATCATTTTACTATTTAGGCTAAAAAGGAAATGTTGTCAGAACTTTCTGTCTTTCATAGTCCAGTTATAGCCGTGACTCTTGACAGTTGACTGATTTATGAACATTTATGGTGAGTTTATCCTGGCTGGATGCCGGGTGCCCACCAAAGTCACTCTACCACTCCCTCTCCTCAGCCAGACAAGGCAAAGAATGTATAACAAAAGGCTCACAGATTGAGGTAAGACAGGGAGATTACTCAGTAATGGGCAAACCAGACTTAACTTGGGGAAAAATTAATTTGATTAAATCAGAGTAGTGACAAAATAAACCCATATCTTAAAACACCTTCCCCCCACTTCCTCCCAGACTTAACTTTATTCTTGATTTTCCCTGCCTTCTCACTACAGCAGTGCAGAAGGATAGGGAATGGGATTATCATCAGTCCATCACAAATTATTTCTGCTGTTCCTTCCTCCTCAGGAGACAGAATCCCCTGGTCCAACATGCGATTCTTGCCACAGGAGACAGTCCTCCTTGAACTTCTCCAATACGAGTCCTTCCCAAGGGCTACGGTTCCTCACTGATAGCATGGGTCCCTTCCACAGGGTGTGGTGCATCATGAACAGACTATTCCAGTGTGGATCTCCCACAAAGTCACAAGTCCTGTCAGCAAACTTGCTGCAATATAAGCTTTTCTCTCCATGGGTCCCCAGGTCGTGCCAGGAGCCTGCCCCAGGCTTCCCATGGGGTCACAGCCTCATTTGGACATCTGACTGCTCCAGTATGGGGTCCTTCATTGACTGCAGGTGGATATCTGCTTCCATGGACTCCAGGGGACTCTCTGCTCCAGACCGTGGTGTCTGCAATTGTTTCTTTCACATATTCGCATTTTGCTCTCTGGCTGCAATTGCTGCTACACAGAAACTTTCCCCCCTTCTTAAATGCTTTATTCCAGACGTGATACCACTATTGCTGGTGGCCTCAGCCTTGGCCAGTGGTGGGTCTGTCTTAGAGCTGTCTCGCGTTGCCTCTATCTGACATTCTTGATTCATTTCTACTCTTGATTACATTTCCAAAGCTGGCATTCAGTAAAGGATAGGGCTGAAAAACAAAAGGAAAAGCTTCTATTAATATTTAATAATCACTGTTTTGTTTGTCTTTTGACGCTTAATATTTTCTATCTGAAAATGCAACTTGATGAAAATGATGTCATTCTCCTTATTTTGGTGATGTCAAAACATACACGAGAGCATCTGATTTCTTTTTTTCATCTTATTTACAGACTTTTTTTTATTTGTCCTGCTTTTAGGAAAGAACTAGTGATTTTTAAACGTTTGCAAAGTTACTTCAATTTGGGCTGACCAAACCTTTTGTCTCAGAGAATGGAGAAGGGATGAAGTACCAGTATAGGTTGGAGACTGACCTGTTAAAGAGCAGTGTAGGAGAAAGGGACCTGGAGGTCCTGATGGACAGCAATGGACCAGCAATGTGTCTTTGTGGCCAAAAAGGACAACAGAATCCTGAGATGGATCAGAAACGGGGTGGTAAGCAGATCAAGATACTCTGCTCTGGTGAGACCACATCTAGAATATTGTGTCCAGTTCTGGGCTCCTCAGTTCAAGAAGGACACAGAACTGCTGGAGAGAGTCCAGCACAGAGCCACAAAGTTGATGAAGGGAGTGGAACATCTCCCTGATGAAGAAAGGCTGAATGTCTAGCTTGGAGAAAAGGAGTCTCAGGGGTGACTTGGTTAATGTTTATAAATATGTGAAGGGTGGATGTCAGGAGGATGGAGCCAGGCTCTTCTCAGTGGCATCCAATGATAGGACAAGGGGCAATGGGTATGAGCTGGAACAGAGGAGGTTCCACATCAATATGAGAAGGAATTGCTTCACATTGAGGATGACAGAGCACTGGAAGGGGCTGCCCATGGGGATTGTGGAATCTCCTTCTCTGGAGACATTTAAAGCCTGTCTGGACATGTTCTTGTGTGGCTTGATCTAGGTGATCCTGCTGTGGCAGGAGGATTGGACTAGATGATCTTTCAAGGTACCTTCCAATCTCTAACATTCTGTGATTCTGTGGTTCTGTGATTAATAGTCTGTTTAATATTTTTATCTATCATGTACGATATCCCTCTGACTACACTAACAGATGCACCTCTCATACATTCCGACGATCTGTTGTGAATCTCTTCATCTGACTAAAACTCATTTCAAGGGGATCACCTGTACATTTTGTCGTGCTTGTTACCATAGCTTTTGGCATTTAAGTGTCTTCTAACAAGACATGACCTACCCCGCAGTGTATAATGCTAACAGAACTGACCTGCACGGTTTTTGTGAGTTGTTTGGGTCCTTGAAGTGTAAGGATGAGCTCACTTGGGTGTTTTTTTCCCCTTGTATTTCTACTTCCTCAGCAAAGAGAGTGAGGCACACAGTTTACATAAAAGAGTTTGTATTTTTCTAAGAAATGTCCAAGGAAAGGGAATTGTACACAGCTTCCTGAAGTCTTTATAAAAGTGTTGGCTTAGCACAATAGACCTAGTACAAAGGCAGCTTTATGTTCCACATGACAAAGGTATTAAAGCTACTGGTTTGGCTTTTCTTCTCTTCTATTTTTCTGGAGGTAGGTTACAGAAATTTAGCTTTCAAAGACAACCTCAAGAAGGTAAATCCACTCTGTACCAGATCTCTTAAACAAACAAGTCATCCTTTCCCAAGGAGGATTTTCTAGCTGAATTGTTCCCTCTTGTTGATGAAGAGTATCTGTAGAATTTGGCTCTCCTACAAGTACAACCATGAATAATGCATGGTGACTAGAAAGGAATGGACAGCAAATAACAACAGGAAACAAATATCACACTTTGCAGGACAAATTTCCAGGTGCACAATAATTCCTTCTAAAGTCTGTGAACCTCGTGGGATTCTCATATATTTTCATGAACACCTGCAAGCAATAAATATCCTGGTGCTGCGTATAGCAGCTGAATTTGCTGCCTTCTGTGGTGGTGGGGGTGGGGAGAAACCATATTTGTATAATTCATCTATCTCCTGTGTCAAGCTCCTCTTCTCTGCTTCGCAGTTCTGCAATTCTGTGTAAATAGTGGGATAGATTGCAGCTACCACACACATCGAAGAGCCTCTTGTGGGGATCATGTCTGAAAGTAGATGAAATATTGCCATAGGACTTGATTAAGTTTGTAAGGAGTAATGGACGTGCTGTTGTTCGGGCCCTGCTAAGGGGCTGATCTTTTCAGATCAGTCATTTCACACCGGGTATCCCACATCCAACTGGTATAAGAAGGAGTGATTTTAGTGGAAATTTTTTATGTTTACCCTGCAGAGTGGGTTTATTCCTCCAGCTACTGTAATTTCTCACTCTCTGCCAATGCTCCAAAGTTTTGTATGAAAGTAACATGGGTAAGGCTGCGACAGCAGTAGCATTTGAAGTTAAGATTCCCCAGCAGATAAACAGGTCGTTTGTGTATTTGTGGCAGGATACCAGTGTTGACAAAACATGTTTGGGACAAACCACAGGACTTCTTTCTGAAGAATTAAAGTGACTTGTGAGATGTGATTTTAGTTAATCCCTTTGCAACAATTGCTATGAATTTTGTTCAGTTGAAAACAACCTTGAACTAAAAAAACGTAGAGATAGTATCAAAAACTTGAGACTTGCAGAGAAATGCTAACAGTGGAAAGTGCTGGGAACGTCAGAGAAAAACCTTCCAGGGTGGCTGGTGTTGGCAATTGAGGAGCCTCAAAAAGAGCCAGGGCTGTCAGATAATCAGGCTGTCATCCAACAGCAAGCAGTGTAATTTGACTGATACAAAACCAATTCTGCATTTCTGTGATTCTGCATTAAATGTAGTCAGTGAAAATACAACTCTGCATAGGTATAAAAATATCAGCAAGATAAGAATAAGGCCCATCGTTTTTACTTTAAGGATGTTGAAGTAGACTCAAGAGAACCTCAAAAGGTTATATTATACACCTGCAAACAATAGATCCAGGAAAAAGTCCCAAGAGCAGAAAAAATGGTGAATCCCATGAGATTTCTACCTTTATAAGCCTAGTTCAAGTCTGTATATCCCTAAACTCCAAAAAACCCACAAACCTTTGATTTGGACACAGCTGCAGTATTTCAAAGCCTTGAGCAACAGGCCATACTCAGAATTCCTTCTCTATTCACAGAATCACAGAATCACAGAATCATCATGGCTGGAAAGGACCTCCAGGGTCATCGAGTCCAACCTTTGTCCTAGTATCTAACTGTTAGACCATATTCATCTTATTCTGCCCAGTCCTTCCAGAAAAAAAGGAAAAAAGCAAGCTTCACTTCATCCTGATGGAATTGCCATTAATCTCACCCTAACTCACCTTACCTAATGCCCCAACTGATCAGAAACATTTCCCCTAAGTATTTCTGGACTTGTTAACTTACCTTCGTGCCAAGAGGTGTTTTTATGATGAGGAAGTGGGTCAAAACAGTCTCAGTGACAGATCCAAATAGATCATGTTGGGTTTTTCCTATTAAATACTTCAGCAAATACTGCACATACTTGGGCACTGCAGTGGCTTTATAATGTGTTAAAGGGAAAACTAGAGTACATTAATCAGGCTGCAAACAAGGAGAAGGTGAGACTCAGCCTGTGGCTCTATGTTTTAGAACTAAAACTTGTCAAAAAAAGTAGAGTATTTTGCATATTTTATTATTTAGGAAACCACTATAGAAATGGTATCAGACTAAAGAATAGTGCACAATCATTTACTTCTTCACTATCCTTTAGTTTGACTCCTAGAATGGGATCACAGAATCACAGAACGTCAGGGATTCGAAGGGACCTCAAAACATCATACAGTCCAATCCTCCTGCCAGAGCAGGATCACCTAGATCAAGTCACACAGGAACAAGTCCAGATGGGCTTACAACATGTCCAGAGAAGGAGACTCCACAGTCCCCACAGGCAGCCCATTCCAGTGCTCTGCAGCCCTCACTGTGAAGAAGTTCCTTCTCATACTTATATGGAACCTGCTATGTTCCAGCTCACACCCATTGCCCCTTGTCCTATCATTGGATGCCACTGAGCAGAGCCTGGCTCCATCCTCCTGCCATGCACTCTTCACATATTTATCAACATCAATATGATCATCCCTCGGTCTCCTTATCTCCAAGCTAAAGAAACCCAGCTCCCTCAGCCTCTCCTCATAAGGGAGGAGTTCCACTTCCTTCATCATCTTTGTTGCTCTGCGCAGCAGAGCAGTTCTCCTGCAGTTCTGTGTCCTTCTTGAACTGAGGGGCCCAGAACTGGACACAGTATTCCAGATGCAGCCTCACCAGGGAAGAGTAGAGGGGGAGAGGAACCTCTCTCAATCTGCTAACCACTCCGCTTCTGATCCACTCCAGGATACTGTTAGCCTTCTTGGCCACAAGGGCACATTGCTGGCTCATGCTCATCCTGCTGTCCACCAGGACCTCCAGGTCCCTTTCTCCTACACTGCTCTCCAACAGGTCGTCTCCAACCCATACTGGTACCTAGGGTTATTCTTGCCCACGTGCGGGACTCTACACTGCCCTTGTTATAGTTCATTCCGTTTCTCCCTGCCCAGCTCTTCAGCCTGTCCAGGTCCCACTGAATGGCAGCACAGTCTTTCTGGGGTGTTGGCCACTCCTCCCAGCTTTGTGTCATCAGCAAACTTGCTGACAGTGTTCTCTAATCCCTCATCCAAGTCATTAATGAATAGATTGAATAGTACTGGTCCCAATACTAACCCTTGGGGAATGCCACTAGATACAGGCCTCCAACTAGACTCTGTCCCATTGACCACCACTCTCTGGCTTCTATCCTGCAGCAACTTCCCGATCCACCTCACTACCCAATCATCTAGACCACATTGCCTCAGTTTGGCTGCAAGGAGGCTGTGAGAGATCATGTCAAATGCTTTACTGAAGTCAAAGTAGACCACATCCACTGCTTTGCCATCAGCCATCCACCTGGTTATGCCCTCATAACAGGCTGTCAGGTTGGTCAAGCATGACTTCCCCCTGGTGAAGCCATGCTGACTGTCCTTAATAACCCTCCTGTCCTTGATGTGCCTGGAGACAGCATCAAGAATAAATTGTTCCATCACATTTCCTGGGATGGAGGTGAGGCTGACCGGTCTACAGTTACTTGGGTCCTCCTTCTTACCCTTTTTGAAGATTGGAGTAACAATTGATATCCTCCAGTCCCTGGACACCTCTCCTGATCTCCAGGACTTAGCAAAGATGATAGAAAGTGGCTTAGCAGTGACTTCCGCTGTCTCCCTTAGTACGCATGGTTGCATCCCAACAGGGCCCATGTATTTATGTACATCCAGTTTGCTCAATTTATCCCTAACCCAGTCCTCATCAACCAGGGCAAACTTCTCTCTTGTCTCAACTTCCTCTGGAGCCTCAGCAGTCTGGGGTTTGATATCAAGACAGCCTCCAGAAGTACAGACAGAGGCAAAGAAGGAAGGTGTTGAGTATCTCTGCCTTCTCTGTATCCTCTGTCTTCAGGGCACCCACCTCTTTCAGCAGGGGGCCTACATTGCCTCTAGGTTTAGTTTTACCTGCAATGTATTTGAGGAAGCCCTTTTTGTTGCCCTTGACCTCTCTTGCAAGTTTGAATTCCAATGAGACCTTGGATTTCCTAGTTGCATCCCTACGTTCTCTCACTAGAGCCTTATAGTCATCCCAAGTGGCCATCTCCTCCTTCCATGACCTATAGACTTTCTTCTTCCTCTTGACTTTGCCCAGCAGCTCCCTGTTTAACCACACAGGTCTTCTGGCTCCCTTCCTTGACTTTCTACCTGTAGGGATGCTCTGATCTTTGGCTCCAAAGAAGTGATCTTTGAATGTTAACCAGCTATCTTGGGCCCCTTTACCATGGAATTTCCCCCAGCAATTGCTTGAAAAGGCCAAAGATAGAAGTTCTGAATTATTGTAAGAATGGCAAAAATACCCATGTATGAGATAAGAAATGACTTCAAGGCACATGACCTCACGCTTAATGATAGGGCCTAGATTTCCACCTATGCATTCTTTTCAAGACTTGTTGTTTCATGTGAAAAGGCTTACCTGTACACACTGATCTCAGATCTGAGCTGTGTGGGATGTGAGGAGATAGCAGGTGTGTAGAGAGCAAGACCAGGACAGGCCTTTCCTTGTGTGTGAAATAGGTTGAAAGGGCCCTGGGATGTAAGCTGCGCTGGCTGATGCTCAGGGCAAGGAGCTTCTGATTCAGAAGTAGTCATGTCCATTTTAGCAAGAGCAGAAGAGGGTGATGAATGAAACTGGTGAATGACCTGGAGAATAAATCTGATGAGGAGAGATTGAGAGAGTTTGGGCTGTTGAGTCTGAGGAAAAGGAGGCTTCCTCAAAGCTCGTTGCTCTCTACAACTATGAGAAAGGACATTGTAGATATGTTGGTGCTGCTCTCTTCTCACAGGTCATTAGAGACAGAACCAGAGGAAAGGGCTTCAAGCTTCAACAGGGTCGTCATCAGGAAGAAATTCTTCATGGAGTGATCAGGCACTGGAACAGGCTGCCCAGGTTGGTGATTGAGTCCCCCTTCCTGGATGAGTGTTGGAGGAATGTGGTTTAGGGGTGAACTTGTAGAGTAGGGTTGATGGTTGGACTTGATGATCCCAAGGGTCTTTTCCAACCTGAATGATTCTGTGACTCTGTGTGTTATACCCTCAAGAAGATGGTGCTGCATGCATGGGACCCAAGAGTAAGCAAAGACTAGTGAGAATGGCATGGCATGGAAAAGGGAAGAAGGCTGAGGTGGGGTTTCTTCTTCAAAAAGAAGAAACAAAACCACATTTTATGTGGCAAATATGAACACATCAGGCTTCTAAAGTAATTTGTTTAATTTCTCCACATCAGCTACATTTTGGTCAATTGCAAAGGTCAGGCCAGAGTATTAACGCTACTCTGTGTGCCAGTGTGTGCTGACTGCTGCACTGGAATCACACCAAGCTGTTTTCAGGCTAGAGAAACAAAAAACAATAATAAAAAAAAAGACTAACTGTTTGTAAACATGACTGCCCCATAATTCATGGATCATTCCCCTCAAAGTTTATATTCTTCTAATGAGCCTCCTTTAAATGCAGCGATTGTAATTTCTGGTAAGCATTTTCCTTTTGAGAAAGCAATAAAATGTAAGTGGTAACATCCAAAAAATCCCTATTCCAGTTGCAGTGCACAGTGTTTCTGACTATAAGTTAATGGTTTACATATTAATTTTCTCATCTCTGATGGGCAGAAAATTGCTTTAGTATAAATGCAGTTAAATTTGTCATTTTATATCTACACAGCTTAGGTTTAGAAATTTATCACCAGCAGTATCAAATTATTTCATAGCAATTTAACAGCTTTTCTGGAAGAAAAATGTGTCAAGTTGGAGGTTGAGGTAAAATTTTTCTCACATTATAATTAATGTACTTTTTATGTTTATGGTCTAATCAATTCGTTCGAAAAAACCTTGAGGAACGTAACAAAGGTGTTCAACTGAGCCTTGGAAAAGTTAGGCTGGGTTTCTGAGTGTGCAAAAGTACAAATGACAATTTTATTTCAAAAATTTTCCCACTGTTTGAGCAGGTGAGAGAATGAGAAGGAAAAGAATTTATACACTCAGTTCTTTTGGAAACCTTACTTCTGTTTCACTAATGTCAGCATCTTACTTAGCAAAGTAATAAATGCTGGAGCATGTTATTAGCAACCTCACTGAGGCTATTCAGAATCATTCCAAAGAAGGAAAGATGTCTGATCTTAACGTTACATAGTTGTTTGAGTTAATCTCTCATCCAGTATCAACACTGAAATGCTTTTGTTAATTAAGTAGTCTGCGTGGCACCAATGCTTTCCAAAGGGGCTATGGGTGTAAATACTCTTGAGCAGCAGCACTTCAAGGTCATTTTTGGTTTTAGACTTGTATTCTGCTATCTCATCCCTAGGCAGTCCACGATAAAGGACTATAGTTTAAACTTAAGCTGAAAAGAGGTTATTATAATGATTTTCCATACTGAGAAAAGGGTCCCTAGAAGGAAAATACTACACTCTCTCTTTTCCCCACCTCGGCTTTGGAAATTGTTCATGGATTTTCACTAGGTCTATTCTCTGTAACACACACTATAACTAAGTGTACCAGTTACATTGATTTGTGTTCTGCCTGTGTGATTCATGGCATGCCAATGTGGTCATTATAATTGAGTCCCAGAATGAAGATAAGCAAGAAAAAGATAAAGTGATAACCTCCAAAAAGCTGGAGATTAATGAGGAACACTTCAGTTTTGAAGAAGGCAGTGAATGTATGTGTCTGGGAAAGTTAGGTATCTGTAAGAAGAAGGAGAAGGTAAATGACTTTTACTATGTCCGTGTCAAAAAAGAAGTGTACAATTGTATAGTTTAGGTACGATTTGGAAAAATAAGTTAAGTTTCTTATCTTCCTTTTTCCTTCCTTCCAACTTCCCACCTTACAATATCACCTCCATTACTTTACCTTTTCCATCATTTCCGTTCTGCTGGAGGGTATAAACTAGTTATCAGAACAGTGTGAGGACATATAACAGAGTTTGACAAGTGTAGACTTGGTTTCTAAATTGCTATATCCATTTCACAAAACACACTCATCGATGTACTGAGTTTATCACGCCTTAGCACTGATGAGGCACCCAGATTTAACTACCATCTGTAGGACACAGAACCACAGAATTATTGAGGCTGAAAAAGACCTCTGAGATCATCAAGTCCAGACTGCGACCTAACATCACCACGTCGGCTAGAGCAGGGCACTAAAGGCCACATCCAGGCTTTCCTAAACACTTCCAAGGATGGGGATATTCCAATGTCTGAGAACCCTTTCCACGAGAAAGTGCTTTCCAACATCCAATCCAAACCTTCCCTGCAACAGCTTCAGGTTCTGCCTTCTCATTCTGTTGCTAGTAGCCTGGGAGAATAGCCCGACTCCCGTCTGACTAGTGCTTCTCTTCTGGTAGTTGTAGAGAGTGCTAAAGTCACCCTAGAGTATCCTCTTCTCCATGCTAAACAACCCCATCTCCCTCAGGCTCTTCTCATCAGACTTTCCCTCCAGTCCGTTCCCCAGCCTCATTACTCCTCTGGACCCCCTCCAGTCCCTCAATATCTCTTTTGAAATAAGGGATCCAGAACTGCCCCCAGTACTTGTGATGAGGCCTCCCCAGTGTCCTGTAAAGAGGAGGAATGACCTCCCTCAGTCCTGCTGGCCACAACTCCAAATTCTAGTAGCATTCTAGTTACACCATAATGTGGATGTCCTACATTTTCTTCATTTACATTTTGTCTTGATCTTGAAGTTTTGCTATATGATTTGGCAATGACATTTCATTGATACCTCATGTTCATTCCATTGCCACCAAAACCTCCCAGGCTGTCTCAAACACTGTTTTGCTGAGGCAAAACTTCAATTCGTTGCATATCTTTACTGTTAGATGTGATTTCAAATCTGACAATATCAAAACACACAATTTGTTGTACTACTTTTCCAAACTTCATGTATTAAAAATGCATCCACTGAATAATTCACCAATCCCCCAATCTTTGCATTATCATCTGCACTGTGTCAGTGATAGATTTTTGTTTTCTCACAAATTACTGTTTAAAAAAATGTTATTAGTATTGATGCAAAAATGCGTCCTGCAAAGTCCTGCAGACCCAACAGAAGTTTTGCTGCTTGCTTCTGACCACTGTTGGGAAAAAGATGCTGGTCTGTATGGACTTCTGGGTTTGACCTAGTGTGCCCAAACTTTTCTTAGATCTTTTACAGTATTTCATGATTAGTGATTACAATAATTAGCACATTGTATATCCAGTCAACAAAGACTGTGAATTCTGGAGTACTGCATCCAGTTTTGGGCCCCTCAGTTCAAGAGTGACACAAAACTGCTGGAGAGAGTCCAGCGCGGAGTCACAAAGATGATAAAGGGAGTGGAACATCACCTTGATGAGGAAAGGCTGAGGGAGCTGGGTCTCTTTAGCTTGGAGAAAAGGAGACTGAGGGATGACCTCATTAATGTTATTAAATATGAAAAGAGTGAGTGTCAGGAGGATGGAGCCAGGTTCTGCTCAGCATGATCTAATGGTAGGACAAGGAGCAATGGATGTAAGCTGGAACATAGGAGGTTCCACATCAATATGAGAAGGAACTTCTTCCTGGTGAAGGTGACAGAGCACTGGAATGGGCTGCCCAGAAAGTTTATGCAGTCTCCTTCTCTGAAGATGTTTAAAACCTGTCTGGCCATGTTCCTGTGCGACTTTATCTCGGTGATCCTGGTGTGGTGGGGGGATTGGACTGGATGATCTTTCGAGGTCACTTTCAATTCCTAATGTTCTGTGATTCTGTAACGGTTTGGGAAAAGAATGAGCAGGAAATAGCAAAACCTGTAATCTGTGTATTAAAACAAGGTCTGTTATTTTTCAATATAAAGCTCTTGAAGGATTTGCTTTTTACTTGAATAAATGAAGATTCAGAAAGTTAACACATTTAACATTCATGATATGAGTAGGGTTTTTTTAATCAAAAAGTTGGCATGAAAATGTCAAATTGCTTTTTCATAATACAGTCTGAGCACCATTTTGTTTGCCTCTCACAAAGCAAAACAGAGCTAGTTTAGTTGATGAGTAGGAGAGTTCTAGGAAGCCTAGAAGGAATGCTCTCACCTTCACCTAATCCCAAACTCCTCTGGGTAACAATATTGTATGGAAAAAGAAATGCAGACAGAAAAATACCTATTGCCTCAGCAACCCTAGTCCCCTCGTTCTCAGGTCTCACAAGTGTGCATACTGGGTGAATGCATGCATCAGGAAGGGAACACATCCAGCAAAGTGTTTGCAAAGCAGGAAACCACTTGCCCACAAAACAAAATGTAAATATTTTAGGACCAAAAAAACCACTCAGATTTCATAGAACAGTCACAGAGACCTATTAGTAATATTTATTTGCTAATAAAGTGAGACACTTTACAAGGTTGAGTGAGATTTTACCTCTTGTAGAAATATATTAGCTGGCAGCAAGCTATAATACAAAGTATATTTGGGTAGAGCCTGCCACAGAAGTTGCTAAATGCTTTGTTTTTTATGCCATCTGTGTGCTGCTATCTTTATCGAGCACAGGGTTTTGTTTATATTGACTATATTTAGTACATTTAAAAGAAGAAAAAAAAAATGATCTTGTTTTCTTTTTCAAATGAACCAAGGACAAGATGCATTGCCTGTCAGAGTAGAAAACTTGTTCTGGGGCAGACCTCAAGTCAAGATTGTACAATAATTTTTATGCAAGCACCTGATATTCCTCAGAAAATAATACTGATGAAACAGAGGTGCTCCTTCCCCTCTAGTCTGCCCTGGTGAGACTGCATCTGGAATATTGTGTCCAGTTCTGGGCCCCTCAGTTCAAGAAGGACACAGAACTGCTGGAGACAGTCCAGTGCAGAGCCACACAAATGATGGAGTAGAACACCTTCCTGATGAAGAAAGTCTGATGGAGCTGGGTCTCTTTAGCTTGGAGAAAAGGAGACTGAGGGGTGACCTCATCAATGTTTACAAATATGAAAAGGGTGGATGTCAGGAGGATGGAGCCAGGCTTTTCTCAGTGTCATCCAGTGATAGAACAAGGGGTAATGGATGTGAGCTTGAACATAGGAGGCTCCACAAAAATAGGACAAGGAACTTCTTCACAGTGAGGGTGACAGAGCACTGGAACAGGCTGCCCAGGGGTTGTTGAGTCTCCTTCTCTGGAGATGTTTAAGACCTGCCTGGACGTGTTCCTGTGTGCCTGGATCAAGGTGATCCTGCTGCGGCGGGGGAATGGGACTAGACGATCTTTTGAGATCCTTTCCACTCCCTAATGTTCTGTTACTCTGTGAATACTTCGTTTGAACATTTTTTTCATCAAGTGATCACAGTCAACTGATGTCTTTTGAGCAGGACAACAGCTGATTTTTAGATAATCACTGGGCTAATGTCTCATTGTTTGGAATTAAGCTAAATTGTCTTATACTTTTTGAATTCATTGATCTTATGCTACTGTATCCAACCTTTTGAAATGCCATATTTGCATCTCTTTCCATTATCCAATTAACAATCAGCAGTCATTTGGTAAATTGATTGCAATCCATTACTTCTGATGGTCCTTTTCATTTTGTCAAGCAGAGGGTCAGACTGTAAATGGACCAAGCTTGAGTCGTTCTGAGGAATACACTGAATTTTGTTTTAGACTTCTTTCTATCTAGTGAGAATAAGGCCAAGACAATTAAGTTCTTTTCATGGAGAATAACAACGATCCTCTATATAGTTCTTCACTATATTTCCTGGAAGCAGTCACCCTAGCACATCAGGGAATCCTGAATGTTACCAAGATATACAGCATCGACATTCTAGCCAACTTTTGTATCAGATTTTCCTTTCCACTGCACTGATTTACATTAGAAATAATTATACAGATACGGTGATTTACACTCTACAATCAGGAGAATTGATCAGAATACTTTAACTATTTTGGGGGGGAAATGTAAAAATCAATAAATAACAAAATTACAGAGTGACAAAGCTCTATCTGATACCTGTTTGAAAAGCATTGCTGTCCAAATTAAGGACTCAGAGCAGCCATGACAAGGCTAGACAGTGAAAACCAGCAAATTAAAACATAAAATGAAGCTATTTCCTCCATGCTGAAAGACCAAGAAAAAATACTGATAATTTTATATGTCATTGTGGAAGAAATGCATGAAACAAGCAACAGAAACAGCCTTTTCTGGAAATCATGAGAAGGTATGATCTGCACTGTCTGTAATGATGTATTTGCAGCTTGTCTCTCTCACATCTGATCTGTCTTTCTCCTCTCTGAAACTTTCTTTTTTATTCCTGCTGCTCTTGCAAATTTTGTTAGTCCTTGGATATTCTATGACATATTTGACCTTTAGAATCACTCATTTATTGTGAAGGTTGTGCTGCATTTGTCATTCATATGTATGAAGCACTTAATTTAAAATAAATTTTTACTTTTGATGCCTGGCAGAAACAAAAAGAAGTTCTGGTTGTGTTTGACACAATTATCTTCCATTTCTAAATATGTCAGATCTAGATTATATAGAAAGAAGGTCAGTATTCAATTGCACCGCTCTCAGTAGTGTCTCCAAGAAGTATGTGGACAAGGGGCAATGGGTGCAAGCTGGAACGTAGGAGGTTCCACATAAATATGAGAAGGAACTTCTTCACAGTGAGGGTGACAGAGCACTGGAATGGGCTGCACAGGGGGGTTGTGGAGTCTCCTTCTCTGGAGACATTTATAACCTGCCTGGATGTGTTTGTCTGTGACTTGGTCTAGGTGATCCTGCTGTGTCGGGGAGATTGGACTGGATGATCTTTCGAGGTCGCTTCCAATACCTAATGTTCTGTGATTCTGTGATTTTTTTAAGATCTTCTCAGCAAAGTGCCTGCACTCTTGTCTATAAACTCATTTCTGTGTACATACTTCATATAGTACTTGGTTTTTTCTGCATCCTGGTAGACTGCAAGTTTTTCTTCTAAAGCTACTCTTTGGATAGGAACAGTACTGAGAAACATGGGATGGACTGAAAAGATCTACAGTCTAAGTATAAAAGTTTTCATGGAAATAAGAAAAGCAAACTAATACCTTGATTGAACAAAAAGAGTAAGCGAGCCCTTAATTGTAAACCTTCTCATAATTTCACTATCAGACACTCAAATTTTAAACCTTCTCATAATTTCACTATCAGTATTGACTGGGACCTTTCATACCAATATTAAACACTGTGTGCTCTGTCCTAATTCAGTCAAGCTTGGTAAAATAGCCACAAAATAGATTGGTAAAACAGATGGAACAGGAATTCCCTCTGCAACAAAGCAAAAGCACAGCACTTGCTTATTTTAAAATTAAGGTCCACCCAATCAATGAAAACAAATTTCTCAGAGCTTTACGTCCCAGCTCCTAGTGACTAAGCAAACAAAGAGAATATCTAATCATGGAACACCCTTTGCTGCATAATCACAAAAAAGATGCTTTCCCTGCAGAGCAGTGCCCAGGTTATTCACCCGTGAACTCCTACATGTCTATCCCCAGAAATATTGTTTTATGTGACATTTCAGCAGTGTGTATATTTCTGATTGGGAGAGTGAAAAGAGGAGGTAAAAACATGCACAGAAACTGAAATAAGGAACTAAAATTGAATGGACATTGCACGGACAAGATTTACTCTCAGTGTAATCGTAGCAATCAGCAATCACAGATATTTTAATAATGGCATAGGTAATAATTCAGGAGAAAAACTACCTCATCAGAAATTATAACCTTCATCACAACAAGCGTTTCGTGTCGGGTTAAATCTTGCCTCTCAATCAAAACCAGATGCAGCAGTTCTCGTAACGCGTAAGGTGTGTGTAAACACGACACGATGGGTTCACCAGCACCGCTGCAATTCCTCTGGCATTGGGGCACCTTTAGTTCACAGTCATACCTGAACTCGTAATGCCTCATTTTCTTCATTTTTTTTTAAGGCTGTCAGATGTGCTAGTGGCCTAACCACTCTTAAAATAATCATTATCCCCCTATCCCAAATATTGTTGTGCCAGAGCATTTTGCTGATAGGCTTTAATCAGTTATGAATCCCATTAGTGGTGATTGTGCTTGTAAGCAGAAACTTAGAACATCATTAAAGCAGACAG
The DNA here is from genome assembly GCA_028565055.1 of Phoeniculus purpureus. NCBI lineage: Eukaryota > Metazoa > Chordata > Aves > Bucerotiformes > Phoeniculidae > Phoeniculus > Phoeniculus purpureus. The sequence continues at coordinate 42,658,437 of JAOXOE010000405.1, forward strand.
CTAGGTCATTTACACTTTAAAGCAAGTTATATATTATTAAAAAAAAAAAGCAGCATAAATTGAAATTTATTTCATTAGAGAAATTTAAGACCAGAAAAATAAGGACTATGATTTTTCTTCAGAGACACAATCGCACTACAGTGTTGCCTCACTAAATTAAAAGTGTTATCAAGCTGGCAGTAAATTCTGGAATGCATTACTGTGCAAACTATAAAATCTGTTTAATGGCTCAAAGCCCACATGTAACAAGGCAAACCTATACGACAAAGTGTTGTGGGGGTTTGCTTTTGTGAGAAAAATCAACTTTAATTCCAGGAAACTTTGGGAGAGAAAAGTATTATAAATGAAAGCAATAAAAAGATAAATACGTTTTGTGAGTAGTTTAATGATCCAGTAGCATTGCTGCTGCTGCTGCTGCTGCTGCTGCTGCTGCTGCGTTTCGCTTTTACTGTCGCTGAAATTGTTTATCGATTGGGGTAGTGAAACGACTGGAGCATTCATGTACTGGACTGTAAATATTTGCAATTCTATCAAATGAGATGTTTCACTCAAATGTTTAAATTGTCTGTTTTATTATTTATTTAAACCCTCTATAAAACTATACTGGGGAATGGCTGAGACCATTTTTGAACTCACGTAATCCTCAGTGCTGGTGTGGAGAGAAATCAGTCGCATATTCGAGTTTACCTGGAAATGAAATACATTTGACAGGCACCTACTCCACTGGATGTGCAGTATAGGCGGATGAGATGCCTGTCGACAGCTGTCCCAAAGATACATCTTTATATGTACCAAATTCTTCCTCAGCAAGTGAAGTATAGATGCTGATACATGTAAAAACTGTGATGTTACATTCGTGTTAACAATCCTATTTGTAGTGACCACATTCCTCTTTATCCCCAAGCTTTAGAGACACCCCCAGCATCTGGGCATTCAGGTGACGATCTGTCAGTTAACTGTAGATACCTAAACAAAAGATACCTGAGGAGAATCGAGCTGTGCTCAGATGATTGTGTGGCTTCTGCATCCTATCTGAGAAGGCTGGAGCCCTCCTGTAAGCCCTGTGTTGTATCTGCCAGAGACTTGTCAACAACCCTGGGTCATCTCAGATGCTAAGAGACACCTGTAGCTAGTCAACTTGTTGCGTACATGACATGAGACAGTCTTGTGTTCGATCACCGTACTCGGGGTTTTATTTAGTGTTACGTATTCATAAGGCTACCTGGCATATTCTGTTATAGAATTCTGCTCTCAAAGATTTCCTCTCTTATTTAACTTTAGCCACTGGAGCTGAAATTTTCCATCTCAGGCTTTTTACGGAAAGAATCTGCAAACAGGGCTCAGTCAGAGTGGAGACCAAAGTAGAAGGAGACATGTTGCTCTGTCTGTATTTTATAAGTGTCCTATCAGGATCCTATAACATCACATTCGATGTGACATTGTGCCTTTGCCCAAATCTAAGGCAATTTGCCCAAGTTACAAACTCTAAGGGGGGAGGAAAAACAAAGAAAAAGAAATCCTCACACTTTTAAATAAAGACTTGTGATGCTTACAAGAGACGGTCTAGCCTGAGCCTGTTCAGTTCTGACTTTAAAATTGAACTCCCTAGAAGATATTACTTCATCCAGATCTCACAAGTCATATGAAGTAGATTTTTTTACTTCCTTTCCTAGGCAGCTAAAGCCAGGTTTTTTTTACCTTTAACAGGTACAGGAATTGGGAAAATGGGCTACTGAGGGGGTTAAACCACCAGCAACCTGACAAAGGAGACCAGAAACAGGTAGGCATACTATATAGTGAAGTCTAGAGGTTTGGTGGTGAGATCTCAGGTTCACAAGATGGTGAGAGCCTTCTTTTGTTTGTTTGCAGAACCAGCTGCTTCAGGAGCTATGGAACTGAAGAGTAGTTTTGTTTTAATCTCTATATCCAGAGAAATCCCCAGCTCACCGCCACCCCCTTGTTGCACTCTTCAGATCTCCAAAGCCACTACACATTTGCCTTCAACTTGCTCTGAGTCTTCCCTCTGCACTCCAACTTCTACACAAACAGCTATGAAGGAAACTGCATATGTAAGAACCAACTAGAATGACAAACATTGGCTCATCAAATTAACTCAAAACAGACAAATTCTTAAGTTGTCTCTAAATTTTCTCAAAACATAGCAGCTTAACTCCTTTTTTAATAACTATTAGAAATTGGAGAACACATTTAAAATTTATAGGAACAAGTACTTTGAAAGTGGACAGACAATCTGGCTTAAAATGATGGGGTGTTTTGTATTTTTCATCAGAGAGCAAAATCTAAAATAGAAGACGTAGCTTCAGTACAGCAATGGAGTAGAGATATTGGAGTTGTTATGACTTTGGTGACTCCAATACTGATTTGATAAATACTATTAAGTTTTGTATGCTCAACTTTCTAAATTGGCTTCTCTATCCTTATGTCTTCTGAATAAAATGGCTATAGAAAAACACACTAGAGAGGGGAAGCAAAAACAAGTCATCATTTTATTATAGAAGAAATTGATTCCCTCAGAATAGAACAGAATAAAACAGAATTATCTGCAGAAATGAAAGCAGGAAACTTTCAATGGTTTTGCTGATACCAAGGCAGCTGATCCTACTACAATTTGCTGCCATGCAGCACTTTGATTACTAAACATGCACTTATCTTTAAGCACACAAATAGTCCCAGAGGAACTTTTGCTATTCTTTAGTTGTTATTTTTTCCTGGATTAAACTCACAATCGTGAGCATTTTACAGCCCTGAGCTCTGAATTAGCACGTCTATTGTGGGGGAGAGGGCGGGCAACAAACAGATACTTCAGTCACGGGAGTTAGAATAAATCTCTAAATATAATTTAGTTCATGTCTCATTTCCTAGTGCATCTATAAGTAATAAAAAGAGCAACATCAAAAGCAAAGAAAAAGAATGCGGAGCACCTTGCAGCAACCTGTGAAGGGCACTGCTTGAAACAGAAGGAAGAGTTACTGGACAGCCAAGCCACTGTTACCTCCAGGTTTTCCATGACTCCTATACATCCCTCTTTCAGATCACCCAGCAAATTAAATAAAGCAAGCAGGCATGTTTCGTAACCTCTGCCAACCTGTAACGGTAAAGGTTCACAAACACGCAGGATCCATGTCGAGACATTCAGCCTCTCCTTTCCTCACGTTCACACAAACTTGCAAAGTCTATACGAACTTGGAACACTGAGTGACAAAGGCAAGTAAGCAACCAACTGTATCTTCCTCCGTGTGAATAGATAAACATGGAAAGGGGAAATCGCCTTGGGAAACAGACTCTTTTCTAACCATTCATCACTATATTAAACTTGTCTTCACGCAATGAAAAAAATTCCTTAAAGGGTTGAAGTGAGATGCTAATGACACTGGTATAGGATTTATGGCCAGGTATTGACAGGAAGAACTAAAAATACCTAAAGCTGCGGATGATTTATGAGGCATCATTCCCCAGCGACTGCAAAAGCAATTTATACAGGCTTGTAAGAATTATGGTATATACCAGTACTCTTAAACAGTAATTTTAAGTGCTAGCATGCCAACTCTATCTCTTTAATGAACAACAAGCATGAGGCAGAAAAATGTAATGGAAATATGATAAGCAATTAATAGAAACTGCATAATGGAAAGAGGAGGGATACTTCAATATTTGCCAGAGAAAAGAATGATGAGTTTAGAACATTGCTACTCCTGCTTATGCTCAGGTGTGTGATGGTGGCACCAGTCCAGGTACATCTTGGGTTACCTGATGCCTCAGGGCACAAGGACAGAGACATCTTTAAGCATGTGCCACCCTTGGTCCTCAGCTCCCTGACATCTGTCTCAAGTGAGTCCACCTGTTAGGGAACACAATGCGTCCTCTTCTAGGTGCTCCTCACCTGTACCCAGGGATAAGCCCTGCTTGCTCAGCAAAGGCTTGTGTCAGCTCTGTCTGAAGCTTAGTCATGAAGACTGAGCGGTACAGTCAAAGGAAAAATGAGGTTGCCGCTTTTGTGGATGATTTATTCTAGTCAAACAGCTGCAGTATTTAATACACGATGAATTGCTCCCTGTAGTTGTCACTTTCTTCTTCAGTTACAGAGGAGCCCAGACGACTGGTTAGCCTAAGACTCCTTTAGAGGGCTGCTATCAGGCAAAACTGCTCCAATCCTCAGTGAAGATGATCCCCTTTTACATAAGAAAACTGAAGTACAGTGATCTTTACTGTTTTCACATATGTTATAAACTTAACCATGTTAAAGCCATAAAAGAAAGATCTACTTTGCATTTAGCTAGGAATTAAAATTAATAGCAGAGAGGTGTGATAATATGGTATAATCTCTCCAGATTTATTTTGTCCATGAGATTGGATTTCCCTACGAAAATCTCATAGTACCCCAGACAGAAAAAGGGCTCCTGTTTCCGCTTTGCTGCAGTCCTTTATTCACCGATGTTAAACGGACTCCATCAGCATTGTGTCACTCTTTCAGTGCAGTGGGGCTGCAATGATTTTGGAGCTTTGGGTACAGAGCATTTGTTTTTTAAAACAACAGCCTCTACTGACTGGAATGTCATTCTAGTATACAGGAAACAAGGGAAGACTCACCGTTGCATGTTACGTACTGGTGCATTTAAAGGGATTCTCAGCAGCCAGAAAGGCTTTCAAATCCCTTGTCTCGGTTCCCTTATCTCCTAGTGTCCCTAAAGAATATAGACATTACAAACAAACATATCCCACCCTTGTTTTGAGGATCAGTCTTTTGGAACATTTCCCCTAACGCATCCTGCAGGACCCAATTTACTATCCAGTTCAACCGACAAGGAGATAAAGCATCTTCTGTTTGCTGATCTTGTTAACAGGCACTGGAACCCTGCACCAAAAGATACTGGTATCCGCTGCCTTATGGAAGAGTGCACAGCTCATGAATAACATCAGATTGCAAAAGATGTGGGTTTCATTCCAGTAAGGTGTTGAAGGCAGTGCCTCAAGGGAAATTACTGGTTCAGACAGAGAACAAATCAGATGAAATTTAACAGCATATACTCAAAATCCATGACTTTGGTACAGCCTCAACTACGAGGTGAGACTGGTAGTTGGAGGCAACAGAAAAGAGAGATGACCTAGATACAAAATGATCACAGGATGTCTAAGGTATAGAGTGCCATGTGATTTGAAGAGCTATTAGCTGAAATACTTTCACCAGTGATAGGAAAACACTAACACTGTTCATTCCAGGCACGGTTATGGTCTTCATTAGAATACTGTGCACAGTTCTGGCTACCTACATTCAAAGACATTGAGTATAAATGGAAATGGAGAAATTATTAAACTGGGTGATTGCAGGACATGAAGATCTCATTTAGCTTTACACCTTTAAAATTAAGATTGAGAAAGTATATAGTTTCTGCTAGTAAGTTTGGAAGAGAGAGGAATTATTAAACAGAACAGTAGCAGGAACCCAGTGAAGAGATATAAAACAATAAAAAACAATTTTGGTGAGAACAGAAAGGATCTCAAAGCCCCATCCAACCTAGTCTTAAACCTCTCAAGGGAGGGGGCATCCACAACTTCTCTGAGCAACCTGTTCCAGTGCTTCACCACTCACTTCATAGTGAAGAAATTCTTCCTAGATCTAAACTAAATCTACTCTCTTCCATTTTGAAACTATTCCCCCTCATCCTATCACTAGATGCCCTAGTCAATACAATAACCAGTGCTAGCAAATCCAGATTCAGCTTTCAGAGCAGCCAGCACAGTGGTGCGATGTTTCAATTGGAAGAAGACACCGCAGAGATTGGGAATGTGAAATGAAAATGATTCTTGCTTATTCAGAAATAATAATTAAATAGAGAGCATGCCTGGGATACTTAATTCCGTGCTCATAATCAGATGGCTACGAAGGTGTGCAGCAACAAGCAGCAGAAACCTCTCCATTAGTGATACCTGGTGTAGTTTTCTTTATAAACTCGATTTAAAATACTGTAGCCCCAAAAGAAAATAAACCTTTCATAAGGATAAAGATTACAGTTGGAGCCTTGAAAACTTATCACATATGTCTGCAAAGGTGTGGCAATGATCCAGGGCAAGTCTTCAGACTATCCAAACTCACCAAGGTGCCTGAACTGTTTTCACAAGCTGTGCTCCTTTGCACGCCTGTGTAATGCACAAAAGCCCATGAATAAACAAGCCTGCCCTTGGCTGATGTTGAGATACAAGCTAGTTGTAGCAGGGCACGTTACATTCTGGGGGACGTGATCTCTAGGGAGCAACAACTTTAATAGAGTACGCCAACTCAAAACCTACTCTATTCATCGATTTCCCTCAGGCAGGTTATCAAGACATTTTTTCTTGACAAGGAATGTTTAGGTAACAAGCACATTTGAAAATGGTGGAAACCTTTGTCTGGTACGCCGTGAGTCACACTGTTCCTCTGTAGCGAGCCAGCTCTGCATGTCATGATTACAATGGCACTGCTTTGACAGATTCTTTGATAGTTTTCTTCTCTCATTGAAAACTAAGAAGTAGGCACCAGAAAGTACTTATACCTCTGAAGTAGAGATTTTTGATTTTTGTTTTAGTTTAGGACTTCTCCACAGCCATGACTACGCCATCGCCAAGCACTGGCAGACGTATTCCGTTACCCGTAGGTCTCTATTCAGCATTGACGTTTAAAACCCGCCTGGATTTGTTCCTGTGCGACTTGGTCTGGGTCATCCTGCTGTGGCAGGGGGATTGGACTAGATGATCTTTCGAGGTCCCTTCCGATCCCTAATGATTCTATGATTATGCATATCTGCAGGGAGCTGAAACAGATTTTCTTTAAGGCAAAAAAAAGCCCTTCCAAGTATAATTAACTTCATCAAATCGAATTTTCATCTATTTACTTCCATAGGCTCTGCCCTGTGGTGTGTATTTACTGGCTCGTGTTCTTTCCACTACATTGCCTTATTTTAAAACAACACTGCTCGCTTCCACTCTGTTACAAATCACTGCACGTCAGGGAGATCAGTCAGGAGTCTTTATGCAATAAACCTATACAGAAGTGGAGGGAGCACCAGCAAGTGATTAATCACTCAAAGTTTTCTTTTCTTTTCTTTTTATCCCCATCTCACGTGCTGCACATCTCAGTCTGCAGTCTCCCGAGACAAAGTGGGGTGTATCTGTGGTCTGGCAACAACAGCGCACACCGTGGAGGTGAAGAAAAGATAAGCCAAGCCTCTTTATTAAACAGCTGCCGGCAAAACAAATGCCCTGAAGGACTGGAATCGGCAGTTAACTCCAAGTTGTTTTCTTCAGAAGTACAAAAATAGCCCCTAAGTTTTCTACCAAAGAAGAAAATGTGAAACCACTGCCTTTGGAAAAGAGAACATTCCTTTAAGAGTGGCTACAGAGAAATATTTTAGGTTGCCGTGCTGTCCTTTTCATGCCCACTGCAAGGTTTGTGCCCTCACTGTTTACTCAGCAAATTTCAGAGCAGCTCTCAGGTTGTATTTTGGGTTCTCTAAGCCTTGATCTTTAGATTCCGAATGATCCAGTGTTTATACCTTCTACGTCAGCACATTCCTTTCAGTCTAATGTGGATAATTCTGCGTATCTCAGATTCTCCAAAGGATGTTTAAGGAACCAAATGACTAATTTTAAATTCTCTCAATCTGAGAGCATGCCATAGAAGACCTGCCATTTATCACCCCTTCTGCAGCATTGAAGGGCTTCATCAATTCCTTTTCAGGCAGCATGATGGAGGGAGGAAGAAAGTACACATCAACCTCGCAGTTAAAGCAGACATGAACAATCTTTGTGATGGTGCAGCTAGCATCCACAGATGATCACCACAACAGGAGGCTTGTTTTTGATGAAACTGGTGTATCAGCAGTCTGTAGGAGTCTGGGCTAATCCATTTCTTGAAATTCACTTGACAAGACTGTCAGTCTTGCAAATTACTTGACAGTAGTGGATACTCTCAAAGTAATTAATCCATTGCTGCAGAGATTATGTTAGGTTGTCACACAGGATCAGGAATGTGACCACATACCTCTGAACCAGCAATCCACAGATAAATGTCCTATCTCAAGGATCATACACTTCTACCATGCCTAAAGTAGAACACCTCCCTGATGAGAAAACGTTGAGGGAGCTGGGTCTCTTGGTGGTTTTGAAAGGTCTTTGATTTTTCTTGAGCCAGAGAAGACTTTGTACCAGAAGACTCTGAATTAGAGTTTCTGTGCTATACAAAACAGAGTGATATTGGCCCTTTCCAGAAGCAAACACTATCTTCTGTTTCAAACAGCTGGCTAATATGAGAATCCAAACAACAACCAAGTTTTAGAAACAACATGCTGCCCTTTTACTCTGCAAGGAAAGAGTTTAAAGAAAGTAAGTCTGGGAGAAGATCAGGAGACTTGTATGGGGTAAGACACCTTCCCATGACCCATTCATTGGACTAGATGATCTTTCGAGGTCCCTTCCAATCCCCAATGATTCTACGATTCCATGACCTATGAGAAGGTGATTTAGAGGTTGTACGTCTGGCCCTGCTGTTTCCATAGATGAGGGCTGTGTGCAGGTTACGGTCTACAACCCCAGAGCTGGGGACAATTGGAGACACCTCTTTAGTAACATTCAGTTTACATTAATTCTAGGGAAAGTCTCAGCTGGTACCTCACCTCATAACCATGGTCCATGCACAGTACATGCCACAGACATAAAACAGGAAATATGTTGTGATCTGGAACTTACAACACCCTTTCGGGGTCCATTTTCAGTTCCTACTATCACCTCCTCTAATATTCAGAAGTTACACCTTTCTTTCCTTACTGGGTGTCGAGAGAATAAATAAGATCAGATTCTGTGGCACACAAGTAATGGCGATGTGGTCCATGAAACAGCCAGGGATAGATGTTCAAACTGGGATAGTTTTGTTAGCACTGCAGCCAATCCCTTAACAGACTTTACTGCTCTTACGGCATTACAGAAGCATCCATAAAGTGGGGAGCAGAAACACTCATCAAGAAAGCAAGTGAAGCAGGTAATGATGTGGTGTTGCTTTTCTCTTTCTCCATCAATAGATATTTTCCTGGTTAGAGTCCAAAGACAGTTGTAATTACTCCAAGTTACCCAGAAACAGATTGTAAAGCGTGAAGGGAGACGTTAATCTAACTTGGAGTAACCTAAGAGTCAGATGTGCAAATCTGAGCAAGTTAGATTATGTTTCCTTTCTAACTATTGGAAAAAATATAAAGAACCTTCAGAGAGAAATTTGTTCAGTCTCTGTAAAAGTTCTGTCAGTGGTGGAACTCAATTCTGAGAATGGATTCATTCATCTAGCTTTTTAACAAGAGTAATAGAGATGAACAAACCCTACTCTGGGTGTAAGTCTTATATTAAGTCCCTTACAATATTCTTGCCCCATCATTTTGCTTCCCAAGCGTACTTACACAACAGAAAGGACAAACTGCTCTCTTAGCCTGTGCGTGCCACCTGACTTGTCTAAAGATGCTGCTTTCATTTCACACAAGGCTAGCTGATAAAACTCAACAATCTTGCATTGGCTGTGAAATTATTCATGTAACTTTAGATTTTACTGCTTCTCAATGCCATTTTTAACCTAATCACTTTTACATATTTATTAAGTTCCTCTGTTGGTTACAGGAATTAACGAGTAGAAATCGCTGCGGAATTGAGGGAGGACACATTTCGTCAAACACTTACATGAAGTTCAACCCAACATCATTCTCTGAGTGGTAGAACAGCAAATCACAGTTTAAAGTACAGAAACACAAGCAGACCTAGGGCTTTTCATGTGGACCTGAGCTTTGTGTGAATATTTAAAAATATTTCTTTCAATTCAGAAATCACTCAACTTTCATACAGCACCCACCAGAGCTGATGTCTTTTGAAAACTGTTTCTTTAATTCCCTGTTCCCATTCCACTTACTCCTACTGCACGCTGCAAATCTAATTTCTCCACTAGAGTTTTATCGCCCTTTCACTTCAGTGTCTGAGGAGCTGGAAGTGATGCCAGCACGGCAGGGCGTGCTGCAGGACAGACACGTGTGGCCGTACGTATCACGAATACCCTTTCCCATGTGGCTTTCCCTCTAAGCAAATGGGATCGCTGTCGCACTAGGCAGGCTAAGTCAGGCTAAGATTTAAAAGAGAGAGAAGACTTAAGTAAAAAAGCAACAGCTAAAGCCCACAAGAACCATAATCTCTAGCAAACCCTGGAACTCAGTGTTGCTCAACTGAAGCACCACGCTCCAGTGCCCGACTGCTCAAATAATGAAGCAGTCTGCGCTGAACATTATTTAATTACAGCTCCTCAAAAGCAGCGCTACTGATGTCTAGAAGCTTTCGCAAGTTAATTGTGTAGAAAATTAATAACCTATAAACTGTTTTCTAATCTTATTCTTTATATTCCAAACGACTGTCTGTCAGCATTCAGACAGCTGGCAGATCTAGGCAACTGCTGTAGCACGAGAAAATGTTATAAATGCATTAAACAGCTGTAAGACTCTTAAAAACAGAAATTGTGCTTAAGGTCATGAAGGACCAAAGAAGACAACTGAAGAATAAGACCAGAAATTAAACTTTCCCCAATGGGAGAGCTCACCCTTTCTTCTGCTGTGAGGACAACAAGCCCAAAATAAAATACCTATACTCATAAAAAAAATCCCATAAGCAAGATATCCAAAAGCGAGATGAGCTTAGACAAACCTAAACACTAAACTAAACCCAACACACTATTATTGCTGTTGCTACCTTGAGAAGGAAAAAAAGAAAAAAATAAAGGGAGAAAAAAAGTAGATTTAAACCAAAACAACAGCAGCTGTGTCTGGAAGAGGACTGAACTGAAATGGATGGGAGGATTGCCACAGAAACAAGACATGTGCCGTAGGTTCACTTGGTAATGGTTATTCCTAGTTGGACAAGGTAAGTAAAACACATAGTTAGAACTTTAGATCAGAAATGCACCCTGAAAATTACTCCAACAGTAGCAAATAGAATCCAAATCAAATGTGAATTAGTAGTGTTAGTGTTTAAATCCAAAACGTCACTGGCACTTCAATGCTGCTATTTCAGTGCTGTTATTGAATGGATTGGAAGACCACATCTAGATTATAAAATGTTTATGAAGGCCGTGACTCGCGATTTCTACTCAGAGTAGCTCTCAATATTGTGATTAGGTCCCAGTGGAAAGCGAATGAGTGTATATAGCCAACTTCTCCTGCATTAAAATAAGCACATGCAGCAGCAAGTTTGACAGAGGAAAAAGAGCTGTCAGCCGCAGCGTTGGCTTGGATAGACGTTAACCTCCCTAAAACCTAGGCTGGCAGAGAACTTGCTCAAACTTTCACAGCACCTATCCAGATGAATAGAAAAATCCATTTCAATATCTGTCAGAATTACCCTCAAATTTCCCAGTGCTCTTATCCAAACTCCTTGCTTTTCTTTTGAATTTTGATGGGTTTTTTCCTTTCTCTATGGAACACTGTGCACATTTACATAACAAAACCATCCAGTAGTAGACAAGCCCGTTCACCTTTAGATAATTCACTAAAGCGATCATTGATTTGTGCTTTAGACAGGGTTAAACCAGATGACACCTCTGTAAAGAGGACAAACTTGAAATGCTATCCAGGCTGTGCAGTGATGTCTGCGGCTTTGCGATTCATCCAGCCACTTTCCCCTGCAGCAGTTCCACTGGGGAACATCAGACCCTGTAGAAGCCAGTGCTGTAATTGCAGTGCCAGGTTTTTCTGAGTCTGGTGTCAGAGGAGCTAAACTCTCACTCGGACACATTTGGCCTCCCTGCCCTGGGACAGACGCGCAGGCACAGCGAAGAGCACTGGTGTGCCAAAGCCTCCATGCAGCCTCAAACAGTGACGCATGAGAGACTCGTGGAGAAGGCTGGAGCACTGACAACTCAGGTAGTTTAACTATTTGGGGGTAAAAAGCAAACTGAGTGAACAAGGCAGAATGAAAAAAAATTGCATCAAATCCTTTCACTGTTGGGTCTCTTTAGCTTGAGATTTTTGAATCTGGATTCAGAAATTGTGAAGCTGGGGTTTGGTACAGAGATTAGAAAGGAAACTAAACAAACATAGCAGGATTGCCAGGACTGTTAATGGCAAGATTCTTAACTCCAAACAGATCGGCAGCATTTGGCAACTATTGGTTCAATTTGTGCGGTGGGAGATAGAGAGAAACGAATACAAAGGGACTGAGCCATTCAGTAATTACCAGCTGAGATTCAATTTATGAAGTCGCTGAAAGCAGCGACAGAAGGTCACACCAAATTAGAGGCCAAAGCTCAGTGCTTCTGCTCTTCTGAGCACCTCTGCTTTGCTTTGTTGGAACCATGTTCTCACATTTACGTAGAGCGAGATGAGACCCATTAATTTCAGTGGTACTTGGGATTTCTTTCTTGGAACACCAGTTCCTACTGCTGGCGAGAAGAACTCTAGGTAATGATGAAAACAGTTTGGAAGCAATTTAGGAAACAGCTACACTATTTCCAAGGAGGATGGAAAGCTACACATCTGAATCATCTAAATTAATAGGCACTTTGGAATGAAGTTGAAAAAAAGGTTAGCCAAGACCTTTGCTGTTAGAAAACAAAGAGTTTCTCATCGCACACAGCGAGCTGTGTGTGTCTTTAAGCCTTTATGAGGTAGTCTGAAGCCAAGGGTTGATTTGCTGAAAATTTAAGCCCTGAGAAAGCAGATTCAGGATTAATGTAATATTTTGCATCATTCCTGATTACAGTAGCCAAAATAAAATTGAAAAATAAAAAGGAGAAATCTGCTACAGCTTGCTGAAGAAGTAGCAGAACATTTATTCCTGGAGTTGCAGGGGGTGGGAATGAGGAGGAGCAGAGAGGTAAGAGCTGATAGGGAACATTTGTTGCATGCAAAATTCACTAGAGTATAGAAAGAACTAAAGTGTGCATACCACACGCAAAGCCCTACGCGCCACATCTACTAAATCAGCATTTCTCTGTGCCTAGTAAGCGCTATTAAGGTCTTCAGATATTTTATTCCCAGGTCATGTTAAAATAAACCAATTCTTAGTCTGTTTAAAGACAGTCTACGTGGAGGGACTTGCCAAATGTAAATCCTAGGTCTGATCTATGGCTGCGGTTGCAGATGAATTAGTCTTTTTAACTGCCCTTTCTACTCCCCTCAGCTCAGTCTGGTGTCTTTTATTCTAAACTGGAAACTGGAAGATTTCCAAAAACTCACAGAAAGTTCGCTGAGACAACACCATGAGCATTTTCCTGTTTATCTAAAAGATGTCCCAGCTGCCTTCCAATAAGGAGACTCTTACAAGCAAGGGATTCAGGAGTTGAACACGTCTAGAGTAGTGAAAGGCAGTCAGAAGGGTATTAAACCACAGTTCACATGTGCTCATGACTGACACAAGGCACTAGACATTGCATTTTTGTATTGCAAAGCATGTGGGGAGCTCCTTTTGCCAACTTACCTCTAGTCTGACTGATGAGATGCAGGATTAATGTTCTCCCAAGCAATCAGGAGTTCAGAAAAAGCAGTGATCCTGCTATAATTTCTAAAGCTTTTCAGATGTGTGTGAAACGAAACCTCTAGGTGGGTATTTGGGTAGATAAATTGGACAGCAGCACACAGAGGAGCCAGACACACGTATTTGCAGGAGAGACTTGCAGCGTTTAGCACATCTAATCAGTCAATTGAAACAGAAAGAAAATAACTTACTGCAAAATGGTTCACTCTCAGTTCCAGGCCATTGGCCGCTGCTGAGAAGCAGAATTTGGTGCATGGAGTTTAATGGATTCGAAAAGCATCTGTTGTATCCCTTCTCTAATTAAAGGCTGTTTTCACACACCTTAAATAAGTAAACAAACAAACCATGAATAATTGCACAAAGGGCAGTTGCTTAAAAACACAGGACAGCGTTTCAGAAATTCTGTGACACCAGCATCTAAATCAGCTCCATCAGCGATGAAGGAGCTGGATCCTTTGCAGATGTCTGTGTAGTAATGTTTGTAGGGCGTAAACTGGTACATCAAATACCAGCTCAAACACCAAAGTAGTGTTCAGAATGGTGTGTCCCTCAAACCTTCCCACCTTTTCTCATCTGTTGTAATCTATACTGCAGGATGGATTTATAGCCTTGTGTTTCATAGCTGCCAAGGGAACTGGCTTTCACAAATGTGTCTGCTTTTGAGCCCATTTAAGTGTCTGACCTGTGGCATTGAATTCCACTGTGTGATCATATGCCGGATGAAAAAATGCTTCATCTTCTTATTTTCAAACCAGCTTATATTTTTTCCTCCTGTTTTTTAGTGAATAACTTGTTCCTGATCATCCTGAATTGTCTGTCCATGCAAGTCATGACTTTGCACGCCTCTATCATACTCTACCTCGCTTTTGTCATCTGAAAAGTCCTACACTACCTGCTAGTTCTATATGGAGAAGGGTCTCCATGACTTTGCGACTTCGCAGAGCCATGAAGATGATGAAGGGAGTAGAACACCTCCCTGATGAGGAAATGCTGAGGGAGCTGGGTCTCTTGAGCTTGGAGAAGAAGAGACTGAGGGGTGGTCTCATTAATGTCTACAAATATTTGAGGGGTATTTATAAACATTATATTTATAATGTTTATAAATATAAATAAATTTATATTTATTTATAAATATAAATATAATGGTTATAAATATTTGTTTATAAATATCAGGAGGATGGAGCCAGGCTCTTCTCATTGTCATCTAGTGATAGGACAAGGGGTAATGGGTATAAGCTGGAACACAGGAGGTTCCACATCACTATGAGAAGGAACTTCATGGTGAGGGTGACAGAACACTGGAACAGGCTGCCCACGGGGGTTGTGGAATCTCCTTCTCTGGAGATGTTGTAAAGCCACCTGGATGTGTTCCTGTGTGATTTGGTCTAGGTGATCCTGCTGTGGCAGGGGGATTGGACTAGATGATCTTTCGAGGTCCCTTCCAATCCCCAGTGTTCTTTGCTCTTTTCTTCATTCTATCTCCTTTTCCAGGTGGGGAACAATATTTCTATACAGGCACAAAGACATAGGACCGCTTTGGGTTTTTTACTTTGCCCTAATATTTTTCACGTTTTATTCTCCATTGGTTTTAACAGCAATGCTATACCTGCCTTTATGACTGGTCTTTGTCACTGAGTGGAATTTACTGAAGAGACCAGGAACCATTACTTTTAGATCTATTTCCAGACTGGCAAAAGCTAATTGAGAGGTTGCCTCTATTTATGTACAGTAAGAAACTCTATCCTGTGTTTACTGCTTTGCATTTGTCCTATCACCAGATGATACTGAGCAGAGCCTGGCTCCACCCTCCTGACACCCACCCTTCACATATTTATAGACATTAATGAGGTCACCCTTCAGTCTCCTCTTCTTTAAGCTCAAGAGACCCAGCTCCCTCAGCCTTTCCTCATCAGGAAGATGATCTACTCATCAGGAAGATGTGTTTGGTTTAAGCAGGGTTCACAGCAGTAATCTGACAAGCACAGGGAATTGTTGTGTTAGTTGCTTTCACGTTGCTGCACGTGACACTACTTCTGGGTGTCATGATGGTAGCGATTGGTAGGTTAGTAGAAGTCAAAATAATTCAGAGAGATGAAGCATCAACATTTGAAAGAAAGATCATGTAGTCAAAGGAACACAGTGTTGTGTACACCTCAAAAAGGGAAAAAAATAATCAAGAAGAAAAGGAATGTTAAAAAAAGAGCGGTCCTGGCTTCAGCATGTGCCAACTCGGGTGGCACATCAAATTGGATGTTTGGCAGGAGACAGATGCTAGAGGAAGCAACCCCCCTAATAAGTTTTGCATGAGCATCTACCTGTGTAATAAACTTTCAGCAGGGAGGAAAGTATGACCCTCTGATCCCTTTTTATCAAGGGCAACAGCTTTGCATGAGGATGGTGTTTCACAGGGAAAGCAATGTCAGCTTGTGAGTCTGTTTCATTACCGACATACCTGTTAGCTGCTGGAACAGAGCAGCCCATCTTTGATCTGCAAGAAGCTGGCTAAGAACACTGTCTGCTCATCTCATTTTAATTTTGCAAAATTACAGCAGGTAACTCCAATTTCACACCCTGCTTCCCTCACAACTTCTCTTCTTGGTGAAGGTCACAGCCTGCTCTGGGTGCACAGAAAGGATTTCTCCTCCAATCTTGCCATCAGTAGCAAAAGATGGAACCGTTTCTGTTAAAAGTCTCGGTGCTTTGCTCATGTGTGTGTCTGGGGTTTGCAAGGTGCCCAGGGTAGCTCTAAATTAGCTGGCTTAAATCCCTAAAATACTGTAGAGAGCGGAGGTGCAGCTGAGGTTACAAAAGCCTCTAGCCACCCTTGTATTGCATTTGGGTATTGACTTGTGCTAGGATCCTGTTATCTCCACAGGCGTAATTTGTACGCAAAGACTACCACGGGTACGTCGCTGAATGCGATACCTAACTCAGACGCCCATTATGTGCGCAAAATCCAGCTCTACACTGTGTGCACTCGACACAAATGCCCTCAAATTGTCCTGCTGTGACTGTCGTCTCCCTTTTCCCTTGCTAACCCACCATCCAGTGGTGACACCTGATCACCACTAGAAGCAAGAAGCAGATTGCCTCTTGAGGTATCTAACTTTGGGCTGGGGAAAGGAACTTTCTAGACAACAGGCTTTACCCTTCAGAGATACGGGTCAACAGCTCATAGTTTCGTACACTTTAGGTTCTGTGGACCATCCCACCTGGCTGCTGCTTCAGCTGCTGCTCAGGAACGGCATCGGGCCAGGGTTCACTTTTAACTACAATTATATGAATTATTATAATGTAACTAAAACTATCTACCACAAGAGGTTCTTTAAAGGGAGTCACTAGTAGAATTCCCTGACTCTCAAGGTCCTTAGCAAGAAGACAGGCCGATAAATTCTGCGGCAATAATTGAAGACTGCCCACCATAGCAGTCAATTCAATTACACAGGCTCTAAGGACGAAAGATTCAGTTCATTGGATCAGCAGCCGAGTTTTTAGATGTACTTCTTGTGGTTTCAAGGTGCACATAGAGAGCAACATTTGCTGCTGTAAAAAAACCACAGTGGGTGGATGAACGATCAGAGCTGGCTCTAAAAGTTCTTTGCCATGAGAGGCAGACTCCTCAACTCAGTAAAGGACGTGTGGAGACCTGCTTAGAAAACTTATGGCACGCTGATAGCTCCCTTCAGGTTGTAAAACAGATACTCAACACCTTTCTTGATTTGGGAGGGACTAGTCAGTTTGGAGGACAGCGGGGTCATGAAATATAAGTGAGGGTTATTGAATGTAGGAGAGGCTAAAGTGAAGCCAAGAACACTTTTCCCCATAAAAAGGCCACTTGTAAATTAACTCTTTGAGCACTGAATGAGTCTCAAGGAAAACTAGAAAGGCCTGTAGAATACGACTTGATCTCAGAGTGCAGAAATGAGAAGCATGCAAACATATCTAAGAGGAGGTGATTGTAATGTCTATATTTTCCATAGCAATATCATCTGTGGGTAGAACAAAACATTCATGATCTCTGAGGAGATGTTTCTTTACTGTTCACTTAAAACATACTTTTATGGTTTTGTTGGCAGAGGACCACCGAGATGGTGGGAGCCTTGAAGTATGTGGCCCATGAGAAAACTTGAGAGACTGGACTTTTTAATCCAGAAGAAGGGAAGGCTATGGAGTAGGGGAATCTGGTAGCAGCTAAGTCAATGAGAAGAGACCAGACAGACCCATCAGAGAGTTGCCCAGTTAGGGGGTAAGAGATGTAAACTGAAACAAGAGAGACCCAGACTAGATATAAGGAAAAGCTTTTTTGCTGTGTGGGCAGTGAGATAGAAGTGCAGCTTGCCTAGGGTAGTTTTGTAATTTCAACCCTTGGAGGTTTCAAGCTCTGACTAGATAAGGCCTTGCGAAATCTGGCCTGACCTCAGCTGACCCCACTTTGAGCAGGATGTTGGATTAGACACCTCCTGAGGTCCTCTCCATCATAAATTACTCTATGGGTCTGTGATTCTTTTTCAAAACCAAAGTTTATGTTGTTTATGTAGGTTCCTCCTCCAGGCAGACTGAAACTCCAGGCAATTTTCCAGAACACGACCCCAAAATTGAGACGTGGCTGGTAAATCTAATCTGAAAATAAAAAGCACGTGGAGCACAAGACATAACAGACAAAGGACATCCTCAGAGTCACTAGAGTAGACAGAGAAGTCTTGATATACAAGCAAAACTGCTGTACTATGTGCACAAGTTGATATTTGCTAAAGGAGACGTTTGCTAAGGAGGTTTACACCAAGCCTAACTCAACAACAGTGTTCTTTCAGTGACAGAAATAAACATGATCTTAACACTATCGAATTTTTTGCACTGTAGCTTAACAACAGAAGATTTTAGTAATCCCATATAACACAAAACCAGTGAAAAGTGTGAAAGCATGAAATAGGACCAAACCCAAACTACATGACTTCTAATACCCCCAGTAGTATCTTTTTCAGATTTTTAGTTCTTGCAATAAATTTTAGAAATGTGTTCTTATAATGGAACAAAACAGTCACTTGTGAAAAGAAACCAACACCCACCTCTCTACAGCCTCCTTTAGGGTAACTATACACAGCGTGTTGGTGTCACCACTGAAAATAAGGCTGCCTGAACTGTGCTGCAGCTCACAGCAATCAAACTCCAAACCTCCATGGGCTGCTGGTAATAACCATACTAAAAAAGTTATTGAGCTGACCAGTTCCCTGGTCTGGGTCCAGAGGACTGGTAGATGGATGTTCAATGACTGTTAAGCTTCAGAACATTTTGAGCCTTGGGAACTCATAATATCAATGATTTCTTTTTTTATAGAGCAGAATTCACCTTCATCCCTGGTAGTCACATAGTCCTTGTTGTCTGAAATTATGTACTTTGCATATAATATGAAGGCAGATTATGTACTTTATGTGAAGGACAGAAAACATAAATGATTGGGTGTGACTTGGTCTAGGTGATCCTGCTGTGGCAGGGCGATTGGACTAGATGACCTTTCGAGGTCCGTTCTAATCCCTAATGTTCTGTGATTGTGTGATTCTGTGATCTCTTCAGGTGTGATTCTAAGAAGGAACCATGATAACCTTGTTTATCTGATGTCTTCACTCTGCATTTAATTGATGTCCCTTATATCACAGAAACAAGTTTAAGGCTTAAACATGGTGCTTCTTCATGTACATATTAACCTTCTGGGTACAGACAGTTCTTACGGGACTGACATTCATTACCTCAGGCTACAATGGCCTGGCTTCTAAACACTACCATAAAAGCTTCTTCTACATAAAAAATGAAGAGTTAAATTCTACTGTCAGATTTGCTGATGCAAGTCTGTTAGCATCAGTGGGATGGCACCTGAAGGATCTGGCACTACTGCTGTTCCCTGAATTCAACAGCCCCTAGGAGTGAGCAGCTCTTTTTAAGATGAGGATGGTTTTCTCTGTCATATTCAATAATTCAGATGATTTGAACTTAACTGAGCAGCATGTAGGGAATTTACTGTAGATGCTTAGAGTACTGAAAAGAGCCCTCTGGCACAAGAGTTTGTTTTGCTGTACATTTTTTATCAGTCTGTGTTTTGGAGAAGAATTTTGTTGGTGTTTGTCAGCTACTCATGGAACCAAATGTGTATTTCTTTACTGGGCCAACACAGTAGATGATACTTTGCTGCCTTTGTACTCCTATTCCATGACAGTGGAAACTTCCAGTCAGGATGAAGAACTAAACAAGTCTCAGGTTTTGGCACTGAAAATTCCCAAGACAGTATTTTCTCCATCTTTACAATAACAATAAACATAAAAACACTCATAATGATGTAGTAAATACATTTGCAAATGATACCTGCAGTCTTTCCTCAACTGCTTTCCTTCAGTGTGTCATCAGTTTGAGCTCTTATTATTCTTAGTCACTGATAACTTTGAACAGATGTTATAAACTTACTGCCTTTCTAGACTTCTTAGTTAACGCTAAGACATGATAAGTAGAGGTCCACTAGAAAATTTAGAAGTCAGAGGGCTGCCTTGGCACTGAGCAGTAGGAAAACCTTTGAAAACTAGCAATAATATTTAAAATTTATCTACTTCCAACGACTTATTTAAGCCCACGTAATGCAATCCAATTTCCAGCCTGACAAAGGGCACACTAAGCTGGGGACTGATTATTCAGCTAACTTTTTATTGCTCAGTTTGTGATAGTATATAAAAGCCTCATTTGCCAGCCAGGCTCCTGTTGTGTTAGAAAACTTTATCTTACAAATAACAGGCTGAAAATTATGTGTAGACAGGGACAGGTGAACTACTAACCCAATGGATTGTGTAATAGCTGTTCCCAGAATTAACAAGAGATAGTCAAGACTATCCAACTAGAACATTTTAAGAGTTTGAAATTCCTTCTGTAAGGAATTTTAAGAAGTAAAGAAGGAATTGTAATTCCTTCTGTAAGAAGTTGTCTGTCTGAGCTCCAGGTTGACAACCCAAGTGCTATTCAAAACCTGGAAGATTCAGCTTAGTGCTGTGCCTCGGTGAATATACAGGTAAGCTGAGAAACAATTTGCCCCAAAGTATTGTGACAGCTGAGTGCTATGTAAATGTAAAATAATATAGGAAACATTAACAGAAGAAACATCCATCAAATAATGTCCTTGAAGCATAAAATATTGGATATTGGAGCGTTTGGGGAAAAATATCTCTGCGCAATTGCTTTGCTCCTGCACTTGTCATCAGGTGTCTGCTACCAGCCATTTCTGTTAAATGGATTGATGCAACACAGAAGGTGTCACAGCCTCATCCCAATATGAGTTCTGAGCTGGACCCACTGAACAAAACGTCCAAGGTCTGAAAGCACACTGCTGCCTTTATGGCGCACTAATATTCGATCAAACTAGCCATATCTTTCTGATGTCAAAGCCCTGGTGGACACAGCCACAGTGCTCCAGAAGCACTCTGCTGCCAGTGAGAAAGTAAAGTTCTTTCTGCCAAATGCTCCTTAGCTGTTCTGGATGTGTATCTCACAGGGGCACACTCCCTGGCATGTGCCTTCAGCACCAGAATAGACAGTTCTATAAACACACCTTTAAAAACAGACCTGCGTGAGAGAAGAAAAATACTCCAGGTATTTTTCACAGGACTCTGATTTTACTCATCTCCACCTGCTCTTACAACCAGTGATCTAGTCTGCGCAAGGTTAAAGTTTGTATACACTCTGGGTGCTCCGTTGGGTTGCGGTATATCAGACTATAATGAATCCAGCTGCTTGGAAATGAAATAAGCAAATAAGCTTGCGTGACCTTCCCCTGCACTTCTCTAATCTTCTATTTATCTTAAATTCCAAAAAAAAAAGACTTGTGTGGTTTTTCCAGAGAAACTGCCACCATATCTGCTACTGTTATGGATGGCTTGTCTTCAAAAACAAATTGAGTCCAGCAGTTCAAGCTAGAAAATTGCATTTTGCCTGAGTGGGAGCAGCCTTGGTTCTTTAAAGGTAGAACATTAAGGCAGCAATGTCTAGGGGATGTATCTGTAAAAGCAATATTGATTTTTTAAAAATATAATGTGCTCACCAGTCACTCTGTAATAGCGAAGACACACACAACACAGTGCAGGGCTTGTGGTCTTCCTACACACGTGTATCCGTGTGTACTGACACAAACACTTGCAGGCACGTCGTCCAGCGAAGGTACTGGGCACTCAGCAAAACCAGCACCTGCAATATGAGTGTGTGCAGATGTAGTGATAAAGACATAGACATGGCAAGGTTGTCTTACCATTTCTTACTTCTCCCCATCCAGTAGGACTACTTTAAAACATCACATTTCAGCAGCAAAGGGAGATGAAGAACAGAGTGGCAAAGCTCTTATGAAGAAATTTTATAACTTTTTCTATGTCATAAAATTAATGGGGGAGTCCAGGACCACAGAAAACACTAGGAATCTGAGCTAAACCAATCATGAGGGTGACGGAGCACTGGAACAGGCTGCCCAGGGGGGCGTGGAGTCTCCTTCTCTGGAGACATTTAAAACCCACCTGGATGTGTTCCTGTGCCACTTGGTCTAGGTG
The DNA here is from genome assembly GCA_028565055.1 of Phoeniculus purpureus. Lineage (NCBI taxonomy): Eukaryota > Metazoa > Chordata > Aves > Bucerotiformes > Phoeniculidae > Phoeniculus > Phoeniculus purpureus. The sequence goes on from JAOXOE010000405.1 coordinate 42,680,546, forward strand.
ATCCTGCT
>JAOXOE010000405.1:42721157-42755043 GCA_028565055.1 Phoeniculus purpureus
TCCTGTGTGACTTGGTCTAGGTGATCCTGCTGTGGCAGGGGGATTGGACTAGATGATCTTTTGAGGTCCCTTCCAATGTCTAATGATTCTATGATTCTGGAAAACATGTTCAGAGCTGTAACACTCATCTGGAAGAAAAGGATTTCCTGATACACAAGCTGAACCTCCAAGATTCAGCCCGGGGCCATTACCAGTGCTAGTAATGAGAAAAGTTGGAGGCTTTTTCTATGCAGCTACCATAGCTTAAGTTGCTAGGACATCAGCTCGTTAGTATCTTCTTCATTACATGACAAGGACCCAGCCCTCCTGCCTTGTCCAGTTTGGGCACATGCTCAAGCTCTCTCCCAAAACCTCTCTCTCCACATCACCTTGATCTGAAAGCCCCAAACCTCATAAATTACATGAGAGTGCAGTTAGCCTTATTCACTGTGAGAACGCTGCAAATCTGGCTGCAGAGAGGGCTGCAACATAGAAATACAAATCAAAAATTCTGTCTACACAAGCATAATTTTTACCTGCAAATCTCTGTGGCAAGTCACCAGTGCACCCATGCCAAGATAAGGTTTGCTGTGCACTTAAAACATGATTTGAAGACTTGCTATTTGCCTGGCATATTCAGTATTTATTAGTGTTTTGGTTTATGATACTTACATAAGGAAGTACATTTTCCAAGCTGTAGGATTTTTTGCAATAAATCAAAAATACAGCACATAAAAGTAAACATGTTATTGCTCCTCCCAGGAAAAAAGACACCCCAAATTGCGTTAAGCTTTATGTAAAATACAATTAGGATTTCACTGTGTTCCACAATTGTGAATAACTACTTAAGTCATCCTTCAAGTTCTTCTAACTATTAGAGTTTGAAGTGGGTCATGAGAAAAGTACACATTTTAGTGATGTGTGACTTTCATGGAATGTCTTGACTAGGAAAGGGGTAAGGTTTACCTGGTCTTGCTGAGCTACAGCCATGGCAGTGAGGGGCAAAAACAGTGATCAGGTCCAAAGCCATGTCTGAGTCTTTGACTGACACCTCCAGTGCCTGGCATGGATGCAGGTCTCATCAATCTCAATTTGTTTCACTGAGTTGTTAGCTCTAAGAGCTAAACCTTGTATTCTCATCAGAAAGGAATACATTTTAACTGCTAGGGGGTGAAAATCATGGGTTGTTAGCACAGGAGTTTCAGTCACTTCGTAAACTGTTTGTATGTGGTACTACATGAGTTCAGGGAACTGGGAACAGGGATTGAGTGTCATGAGAAAGGGAACAGTTAACAAAGGCAACCTGAAGTCTAAAGAATCATAGAATCATTAGGGAATGGAAGGGACCTCGAAAGATCATCCACTCCAGAGTGGAACAGGCTGCCAAGAGAGGTTGTGGAGTCTCCTGCTGTGGAGATACTCAAAACCCACCTGGGTTCAGTCCTGTGTAATGTAGTCTGATAATCTAGAAGGGATGCACTGGGATTTTTTTTTTTTCAAGCAAGACAAACAGAAGTCGAGAAAATAGATGTGGGACGATAACATCCCACTTGGTGAGTTCTCAGTGAAGTCTCTTAAGGGTTTGCAGACCTTCAGCTCGGTGTGCAGTTAAGTGACTGTAAGCCAACACTAACCAGCAGTGACATGGTAATGTGACTACTGGGTATAGCAAAGATCTCTGAGGGCTTGCCAGAAAAACAAACCAAAAATAAATCCCCAGGAAAGTGATGTGTTTAATTATCACTCAGAGCACAATGATAGGAAGCTCATAATATTAAATGCTGTCTGGCTATGAGTGATAGAACACACAAAGCGCATAAGGCTGACCCACTTGCACTATTTGGTACAAGCATCTCTGACCTCGAGAGTCAATGACACCTAGCGCTGGGTCAAGATGCTGTGACAATAGTGTAAATAGAATGTACCACCGATTAAAAGAGTGTTTAACAAATACAGGCTGAACACCAAATTATGAACAAAACCAAGCATTAAGGACAGATTTGTTGTACACGAAGAGAATCATTGCTTGCACAGATGACTCTTGGGTGCAGCAAGGTGGACATTCACGTGGCTGGATCACCACCAGAGCAGTATTACACTGTTACTTTCTGTACCTCCAAAGACACGAGTGCTTGAGTTGCTTGAATAAGACTATCTAGAGACGATTGTGAGTGTTGGGGGGAATGGACCTTAGAGGAGCAGTCAACAAGGGTTTGTTAAGGACCACAGGATCATAAAGCAGTGCAATGGAAAGGCAAGGGATTGGGGAAAACTTTTCTGAGAAATCTATTACAGAACAGAATCACAGAGCATTAGGGATTGGAAGGGACCTCAAAAGATCATCTAGTCGAATTGATACTGATTTATGAGACAACCGTGAAGACTTTCATGGTTAGTTGCCACAGGCCACAGAACTTGCAGTTCATGAAGACAGGAGAGAAGTAACAGTAGATGAAATCTGCCCAGGATGGAAATTAAGTCGTAACACTAATGATAATAAAATACTAATCACACCTGGAGCAGCATTTTAATAATGATAATTCAGATTATGTTAATGTACCATTCTCTTATACATGCTAACTACTTGTTCAAATTGGAGAAGGTCAATGCTGTGTGCGGCTGGTTCTCATTAATTCTTTTCTTATGTGCTGGAATTCTTCAGTGGCTTGGCTGAAGTCCATTTTCCTGTTTCAATCACCAGTTAACATTTTATATACGTTAATTAGGTAATAAAAAGTATTTAATTAAAGAGGTAATTTATTCTTAACGACTTCAGATCCTATAAACTGACAAAAAATATTGCTTTTACCTATTTATTAAAGTCTGAGTGACATGCTATCTCCCCAGAGTGCCGTAGACAACAGGATCGTTACCGGTGTTGTTTACTCAGCACACACAGGACTCATGACTGTGTGGAGATGCTTGCGTCTTTTTTTACATAAACACTCATTAGAAGACCTGTTTGCTGACTGTATGCAGTAAAATTATGTTTGATATCAGTTTGATTACACATGTTGTAACTAAATGGGTAGATGATGGAAGACCAGTTCATGTGGTCTACCTTGATCTTAGGAAGGCTTTTGATACAGTTCCCCACAATGTCCTCGTAAATAAGCTTAGGAATTGTGGAATTGGTGATGAGATTGTGAAGTGGATTAGGAATTGTCCATACAATAGAGCCCAGGGGGTGGTGATTAACAGTGCAGAAGTCCAGCTGGAGACTTGTAACTAGCTGTCTCCCCCAGGGATCAGTCCTGGGTCCAGTGCTGTTCAATATCTTTATTAATTATATTGATGATGCAATAAAGCATCTATTCAGCACATTTGCTGATGATACCAAACTCGGTGGATTAGCTGATTAACCTGGTGGCTGTTAAAATATTCAAGAAGATTTGGGCAGGTTGGAGAGTTGGGTTAAGAGGAATTTAATGAATTTTAACAAAAACAGACGTAGAATCCTTTACTTAGGAAGGAATATGAGATGCGTCAATAGAGGTAGGGAGGTGACCAGCCAGAGAGCACCCCTAGGATCTTGGAGGTTTTGTGGGTAACAAACTAAAAATGGATCAGCAATGGGCCCTGGTGGTCAAGAAGGCCAATAGTGTGTTGGGATGTATCAAGAAGAGTGTGTCTAGCAGATCAAGGGATGCTATTCCACCCCTGTATTCTGCTTTAGTGAGGTTGCACCTGGAATCCTGTGTCTCCTCAATTCCAGGACAGAGAATTAATGGAGAGAATTCAACGCAGAGCTATGAGGATGACTGGGGGTCTGGAACAACTGCCTTATGAAGAGAGATAGAGAAAACTGGCATTTCTTAGTTTGGACAAAATAAATCTATATGGGGATTTAATTACCATCTATAAATACATGAGGGCTGGGTGTCAAGAAGAAAGGAACACTCTCTTTTCAGCTGCATCAGACATGACAAATGGTGATAGATGCCAGCTTGAACATGGGGAGTTTCACCTCAACATGAGGAAAAGCTGCTTTACAGTAAGGGTTATTAAATATTGGAAAGGGTTGCCCAGGGAGGCTGTGGAGTCCACTTCTCTGCAGATATTTAAGACCAGTCTTGATGTGTTTTTGGGTAGCTTGATTTAGGTTTTTTCAGGTGATTATGCTTTTCATAAATTTGTATCCTGCTTGAGCAGGTTTGGACCCAGTGGCATTTGAAGGCCCCTTCCAACCTTAATAAACTGTGTAAACTTCTTTTGGTGCATTACTAGTTGACAACACTTCCTCACAGAAAGGGTGACCAGACACTGGTGTGGACTGCCCAGGGCAATGGTGGAGTCACCATCCCTGGAATTCTTTAAGAAAAGACTGGATGTGGCACTTAGTGCCTTGGTCTAGGTGGTTGTGGGGACGTTAAGTTGTAGACTGTACTTGATGATCTTAGAGGTCATTTTCAGCCTCAGTAATCCTGTTATTCTGTGATTAGCTGACTTTCAGGATGCTGTTTGTCAGAAGAAGGGAAGATGAAGAGCAAAAAGAATGTGCTTAACTACAAGGGTGTGTCGTTTACCAGATCTAATGGACAAAAGGATTGCTGTGAAAGATGGAGTGTATGTATACTAAAATGAACTGTATTATACAGGTCTCATCTTATTCCTTTCATATCCAGTGTTAATGTCTTTAGTGCCAAGTGAGTAATGCACTAGTCTTGCACAGCCGGGTTCGAAGGAAATGGGGAAAAGGAAGGAAGAAATAAATTTGGTTAGCAGCGGTATTTTCCTATTGGGCTTGGTCCAAAGCTCAGTCAATGGAAGATGTCCTATTAGATTGGCAGGACATCGTAATGCTCCATACAGCACCCTGGTATAGTGTCTTTTGTGAAATGCAGGATGTCTATTTACAGAATCACAGAATTATTGAGGCTGGAAAAGACCTCTGAGATTACCAAGTTCAACCGAGGACCTAACAACACTATTCCATGGATTCTGCTGAATTAGACTTAATTTTTACTTAAATAGACCACAAAAGAGGCAGGCAGAATTGCACTTTTTACGTTCGGAGCCCAAATTCTTGTACTAGTCTCTCAGGAGTGAAAACAAGAAAGTAAACAAAGAAACCCTACACATGCCATTTTCCAGCCCTGTGGTCTATGACAGCTAATGCAGGTTTTGACATCGTCTTGTAACTGAAATGAACCAGGCACACGTATACAGAATTCATATTCTGAAGAAAAGCCAAGACACTTAGCTGCCCTGTCTTGAACAGAAGTTAAGGTCTGACTCTGTGGGTAGTCAAGAACCCCTTACTTGGGGCTCTTGAGTAAAGGCACAATCAAGCCAAATTTACTATATTTGCAGATATTATTCTCTGAGAATGGGAGAATTGATTATTTCTAATGGCTGCTGCTGATTTTAAATTTCCAGTCTCTGTTTTTAAATATAATTGGCCTATTTTCAGGTTCAGAGAAAGGATTCCAGTGACACTTAGATAAGCACAACATTTATGGAAAACGTATGTAGATCACATCACAAGCTATTACTTAGGAAACAGCAGTTCATGATGAATGTAAAAAATCAGAGATTAGCTCTAGAACTGCTCATCTGAATCCTAAAGTAAAATGTTGTAAATAACCATTACAACTGTCACGCATCTAGCAAAGCGTCAGCAATTATCTGTTTCATGAATTGAGCCTCATCAGCATTTAGAAGAAAGACAGATGAAGAACAAGAGAGTGAGCAAGCACAATAGCTATTTGCCAGGATAGTTCCTTCATTGTCAGAGGGTTGAAAAATATCAATGAAGTTATGAAGAAGTGTAATGATTATTTCTGAAGTGGTGCCATGAAATTGACTTGTCTGTTGAAGTTATCCTGGTTATTCCAGCAAGTTTTGGGGCTGGTGTTCTTTATAGGCTGGAAAATCAGAAACCTATTAACAAAACGTTCTGCTCAACTAGTTAATAGCTGTGGAAGCTGCTTCAGGAATTTAAAGCATCCTTTTCACTCAAAAATTGCACGTTATCAGATATTCTTTATTTTGAGGGAAAGATTCAGGAGCTCACTTACATGAAGGCTTCCCAAAGGAAAGGATTTTTCCGACTTTTGAGAGAAAAGACAATTTTATTATGTATTTTAACTCCATGCTCATTGGTTTTCATGTCTTATATTTACATATAAAAGAACTCTATTCCCTTAGTATATAGGAAACTGAGACATATAAATACATACTTTCATTTCTGTAGACCTGGGCCAAGATCTCTTGGCTCTTAAAAGGACCAAGTATTTGAGGTTGAAACCAAAATACCCCAAAAAATGGAGAAGAAAAGTCTCTGGAAAACCTTATTGCAGCCCTCCAGTACTTAAAGGGAATTTACAAGAAAGATGGAGAAGGAATTTTTTTTTTTTCATCCAAGTCTCTTGTGACAGGGAAAGACCTGGTGGCTTTAAACTAAGTGATGGGGGGGGGTATAGATTCCCTCATATCAAAGAAGAACTTTTTCACCATGAGCATGGTGAAACATGGGCACAGGATACCCAGGGAATCTGTGGGTGCCCCAGTCCTAAAAGTGTTTTACATCAGGTTAGACTGGCTGCTGGGCAATCTGATCTAGTTGAAAATGTCACTGACTGATAACTGCAAGGGGGTTGGTGGACTAGATTGCCTTTAAACATCTCTTCCAATTCAAAACATTCTATGATCCTATGATTCCATTATTTCACCAGAAAACTAGAAATGGAAGCTGTCTCTTGAGAAATGCATGCCTGGTCTTCTGTAACATCCCTCTCACTCTTGTCTTATGGTGTCTCCTAATGTACCTTAGGATACAACTGCATCTGTCCTACTGTTACTGATAGCGAGAGATTTCAATTCATCACCAGTTTTTTGCAGGCATTTTTTTATACTTCTTGTCTCATCCTATCTTCCCTGCTACAAATTTCAAAGCTTCAGAAGCATACTGAACTTTCAGCATAGGAACATGTTATCTGGTTCTATCGGCGGTACCAAAGATGCCACAGCGTATTTTTCTGAAGATGTGAAACACTTCTATATTCTTTTCTTCACCAAAACAGTTTTTTGCTTTCCTATCAAGAGCTGAACAAATGATAGTGTGACTTCAAAATGCTGTAGATAAGAGTCTACCAGCAAGTAAACCTACTTACAGATTAAATTTTACATTTTCAAGTTTATTGTGTGTATGTATGCCCAGACAATCACCAAAATGAGACTATAACTGCTAGACACACAACTTTGCTGAGGTGAATCCCATTCCTGCCAGAAGACAAATCCCTACTAATCTCAAGTAAATGGAGAAAACACCATCCCAAAGACCTTGGGATGTCCAGAAAACTTTCACAGCAGCTGGACTGCAGAGGTGCAAGCAGAGATGCCTAGCACACAGGTAGTGGCTCTAAGTTGCTTCTGGAAAAGGTGGACACTCCAGTCAGTCAGAGGCCAGAGGGAAATTGCTTTGTGGCTGCTTCTGATTCTTGTGCTTGAACACGTAGCTCAGTGTTGAAGACTTACCGTCTTGCAGCCCATGCTGTGTGCCAAGCTGAACACTAAGCAGTGGCATACACGCTACCTAGTTGAAAAGCAGCAGGAGTGCCTTTACACAGCAGTGTACTCTGCAGGGTAGGTGTATTCTGTGGCACTCCATGCATTAATTTTCTTCAAGGAAACAGGATCATCAGATTTCCCTGCAGAGGAGCAATCAAGCATACGACAGTCAAGGCGGGACCAAAAGGGAGACTACGTAACATCTGCAGCTATTTCCCTAGTTGAATCTGGTGATACACCTCTTATCTGTGCCACAGGAGGTAAAACAGCAATGTTTTCTGGGGTCTGAGAAGAAAAAACATATTTCAGAGCTGGAATTGCTTTTTAGATTATCAGCAAAGCTGGTCATTTTTACAGTGTGGTGGAGCTTGTTCACTTACTCCCTTTCCTAAACCTAGTAGCACTTATTTTACCACAAGTAAGATCTCTAATGTGATGTAACTGTCCCACTTATTGAAACCACATAACTGCGACCAGTCTTCACCCTGCCAAAGTTAGGTTTCTGCTTCTTTTCTCCCTACCACAGCTCTGCCTTTTTCTTCTCAGCATTTAGCTTCAAAACTCACAAGCTGTTCTTAATTTTCTTTAAGGTTTCGTCTTCCATCTCTTCATGGATATCTTTTGTGCCCATCACATATAAAGACCAGGGATGATCTCGGGATAAGACTCTAGGTTCTACCTGCAGACTTGGACTAGAGGATCTTCAGAGATCCCTTCCAATCCCTACAATTCTGTGATTCTTCTTTGCAAGCACCGAATCCAACTAAATGCAAATTACTAAAATATGACAGATTCAGCAGTGTATTTAAAATGAATTCTGAACAATTATCAAGGGACTTGCAATTCATTTCTTCATGCTTTCACCTGCAGCTTGTTAGCAGTGCACCTGGCTGCAACATTAGAGGAATATGGATTCATATCAGAAGTTGTCATGCAGTTGTGTGGGCACAGGAATGTTTCACACAGATGCTTCTACGGGTGGGTGATTACTTCAGCAGCAATATTTCTACACTCTGAGCTCACTTTTCCTGTTTCTTATATTATTTTCCAAATGAAAAATGATGAAGTACTGCAACTACTAACCCCTGTGTTAGCATTGTGTCCTGTTCACATTTCCGTGAGGAATGTAGTTACTAGCAGCTAAATCATTAGTTCATCCATTTCTTTATTTTCTGATAAAAATCAAGGCTGTTTGATCTATGATTCAAGGTCAGAATTGACACTGTGTTTCCAGAGGGCAGAGTCATTGATTAGCGGAGGATGCTTTTTGTAAACAAATCTTAGCAGCAGACCAAGTCAATATCTACTTCAGCCTTTTAAAGCACTGAAGTTGTTTTGCCGGAATTAGAACAGTGTTGAAAAACAGACTCATTCCTATCTAGTTATAACAGAGGGTGGATGGGTGTGTTTGTCTGTGTCTTTTCAAAACACAACCAAAAGGGTAGCATCTTTGCATTGTTGTTGCTTTCCTTAGTTCACTTTTGCGACACTACTTATCTGTTTGGCAAGTTACGTACCTAAGCTCTCCGCTTTAGACTCATCACGTGGACAACACAGAAACACAGGGAGAACCAGACTGTAATTCAGCCCATCTCTCATCAAAGTCATTCTCTACAGCTGCATGCTTCTGCTGACAGTATGAAGATCACGAGTTCTACAGCTCCTCTGTGGATCTCTAAGTTTTACGGTCTGGCATTTCTCAAGTAAAGTTCATCTTGCTTCTTTCTCTTGGCTAGAAAATGGTCTGTCACCAGGGAAGTTCCACAGCTGGCATTCAATAGAGCAGACCTAGCACAAGTGACAATGCTTGATTTGGAGGATGTGAGCGAGTCTCAAGATTCTTTCTTCAAAGCTGATTTCTCTCTAACTTCAACCTCCTAAGTGAAATTTTTTTACACAAAGGCTAAAATCTGTTCCTCACAATTTTTGTGCTTCATAGAAGACTGGTTGCTTTGTTAATCTCAAAGGAACTTTGTCACCTTTTAATTAAAATAAGGCTTTGGTTATAGTTTAAAAGGAAGTTGGTTGTACAGTGTCTGGATACATAATGATGCAAAAGGTCATGGCACCTTCTGGCATGGCCAGACAAGACTACCACCACCGTGTGTCAAACATGTCCTATATTTATTCTGACATAGCACAGATTTCAGTTTCAGTCACCTATTCAATGTAGCGTGCAGCTGGAACACACAAAAACACCTTCATATGGTTGTACTTATATCAAGACACAAACTGGTTAGGCTCCAATTATTTCCTGGCACTGGAACTCAAACTTGCAGTTCCCAGGCAGGTGCTGTTAAAACTTGGCTCTTGTTATCTTTAGCAACAAGAGTCAGAGATTTATCAGACAGGACCACAGGGCTGTACTCCTCCCCATCTCCTGTTATATGACAGGAAAGAAGCTACGTTGCCTTGTTAGCGCTGTTTCCATCCAGCTGAACTGGAAAACACTTGTTACTTGGCATTTGGTATAAACCTAATGCTGAGCTCGTTTCATGATAATTAGCTTGAGCGTGATGGGTTTTCAAAACATTCTTAGAGTTATGCGTTGTGTTCAGCCAACCTAAACATTTCACTGTATTTTTCAGTACGAGCACAACTTGATTAAATATCTGTTCAAGATGAGCATTTTCTGGAAGACTTTCCTTGAGAACGCCTAGTCTCACAACCAAAAAGTTTCCGTTTGTTGACCAGGTAAAATCAGTGACAACAGACCGAGAAGACATAGATAAACAGCAAATTATGTTAAACCTCCCAGTGCAACAGATGAAAAAACCCACCCCCTTTATCACCCCAATTATTAAATAAATGTCTTGAAATAACCCATCTATTTAAGGACATTCAGGATCAGTTCAGAAACAGATCAAAGAAAATGAATCAATATAAATATAAATGACATCCAGAAGAAATGTTTTGACTACTGAAGTCAATGAAGAATTGATTAATCAGCTTTAGAGTGTAGGGCTTGTGGCTTACTAGGTCTAGCTTCTGAGGAAAGAAGACATTCATTGTGCTCTGATCTTTTGAGGTCCCTTCCAATCCCTAATGTTCTGTGATTCTGAGATTCTAATCCTTCTGTTACATTGGTTTTACTCCAGTATGGTGGAGTAGTTATCTCCTGTTTATGATCCTGTACGAAAACAAGACCAGGGCTTGGGCTGATACTGCAAATGCACTACAGATTGGAAATTTGTGTTTAAAATATGGACAAAACTGTGTATGCATAGTTTAGGGGGTCAAAGCAACTCTATTTATACTCTCTCGCCCAGCTATTTTTAAGGTGAATTAAAGCAAATCACACCACCATTTGGATGATTTTACCTGGAGAAGATAAAATAATTGGAATAGTTAATGAATAGAATTAATGAATGGATTTAACTTATAGACAGTTAATAGATACTTTAAATCACCAAAGTAATTTAAATCAAGATTTCCAGCTCTGAGGTAGAAAGTTAGAATATATCTGCTGGTTTTTAAAGACCACAGATGTGAGAAATACAGGCAGACTGAAGACACTTTCTGGAAATGTATACACTGCTATGTCCTTAGAGAAACAGTAGGTGATTAGTAGATGATGACAAGGTGGAAGGGGGTGAACAGCTGGGAGGAAGGAAAGCTTTTTTCAAGAGTAGTGTGTTTGAACTCAGGGGGACACTCACCTTTTTTAAGAAGGTGAACACAAAGTCTATGTGAGTTTTACAAAGCAGTAATTGGCGTAAGGTTAAAATAGTAGACAATCTGAAGCTTCAACTGGCAGTTCCAGCAGCTGCCAGATTTTCGGCTAAATTCCAGTCTGGGCCCGTGAAGAAGTTCCATAAAGCAAAATGTGGCCCATAAGAGATTTATGGATGCCACGCTTGCGCTGAAAGGAATGCATTAACGGATCATGACTCCTCTGACTCGCTGTAGAGCAAAAGTGAGACCAGAAGTGGGTTTTGGTGTGTGAAAATAACTTTTCTGGTATTAGGTAAAGGTTGAGTATAGACAGAGAGATTGGGAAACAAGGGACTATGAGAATAGATATTAATCAGGATGAGGGTATAGCCCCAGGCCAGGAACTGTCTGCCTTTTCTAGACATATTCTTGTTCTGTTTGACTAGAAAACAGTGCTGTATCCAGTGGTAAATACAAGTAAGCAGCCCTGACCTGGTGCTGGTATCTACTATATGAATGGCATCCACTTGTCACTGCTGAACCTCACTATGACACAAAATATGCAGACTTAGCCTTTTTCTTCTTATTGGACAGATATATTTATCCACTATTTTGATGTAGTCATTTTTACATCACTAATTTTTAAGGAAGTGTTTGAAACAGGATAATGAAATTATTCTTCTATTTCCTCCTATTGTTGGTTCCAGGAAGCTCCTCTTAAACATGAGTGGGCAGCTGGGCTAGTTTTTTTAGAAGAGGGTGGCACTTCCTATGAATGACCAATATGAACAAGCTCTTTGAAAAATGTGATTACTTATTTTGTAATTTCAAAAGTAAGCACTTTTGAAAATCTGTCCTGATTGTAAATGTCAGAAAAGTTGTTAATGAATACAACTGCTTGGGTGGAGGAAGGAGAACCGTGGCAGGGTGTTTGCTGTGCATATGCACAGGGCTGAATTTCACCATATAGAGAGCATAAGAATGGCTTTACTGAGTTTGATTGCTATTACTATTTTTCTGATTCTTAATAGAGCAATATGCCTGGAAGAAATGGAAAACTAATTGGCTATATTTGATTGCTGTACCATCAATCATTCATCTGCCCATCCATCCATGCATTTAATGAGAGCCACTGAAGTCTCCCTCAGAAGTTATAAACAGAAATTCATCCTGCAATTAATTCAGGCATTGCAAGATGTCCACTTAATTTTGCTGGGTATACTAAATCAATTCTATGCTTCATTCAGCACTGCAAGGAGCCGGCTGGCAAGAACCTTTTGTTATTAGCTCACAATGCAAATGAAGATAATACTTTCATGTATTAATTATCCTTTACTGTTAAACCTGAAAGTCAAAGAGGTAGTGGAGTAGCTGATTCCATTTAAAATGCAATAGCTACAGTCCATCTGTCATAAGCAACCAAAACCCAGTATAAGCTCTGACTTCCAACATTCTTTACTCTTCTTTACCTGAAATAAAAAGTCTCCAGTCTCTGTTTCAGGGAAAAAACAATTTTTCCAGTCTTTTCCCAAGAAATGGTGCTGTTCCTTAGGAGGAAATTTCACTAGATACAAATTACATCAGCATAATTACATTTAATTTTTATTTGTATAGATGACAGCACTGCAGTCATCAAAATCTGTTCCGAGCACGGACTTTCCTCAGCCTGCGTTAGTTTCTTTTTAAGCTACGTTTTCTGAGTTGATAAAGGTGGATTGGGATATTCTGGCAGGCAAGACCTGGGGTTCTTCACGGAACTTTTGATTCCAGTGTGTTCACTTTTATCTAGCTTCGATGACGTAAGCTATTGCGTTTTGTCAAGTCTTTCTGGTTTCAGAACTTTCAGCATAGCAATGAGGAGCAGGTAGAGAAAATAAAGGAAAATGGAGGTAAATATTTTCAGCAAATAAGAGAGTCCATTGGAGAGTGATTGGCAATGCATTTAATGAAAAGAGACTTCTCTGTGCCCCACAGTGATTAAAATGAATATTTATCTTGATGTTTAGACACTAAACCCTGTCTCAGCCATGGTCACCTGACTGATAAGCCTGTGACTGAGATCTGTTTCAGCTTACCTCAACCATATAAATTTAGGCGTGTGGATCTATCTTAGTCAAAGGCTCCCTGTATACAACATGGAGAAATACAAGAAACTTATTTTAATACTTACTAATTTTCTCGAGGTATTTGTCTTCTGCATTAGCCACAGAAGTGTTGAGAGATTTTCTGCCCTGTGTATGTCTCCAGGTTTCTGATTCTTTTAAAGAGTCATCGTCCCTCTCTACTCTGCCCTGGTGAGACTGTATCTGGAATATTGTGTATAGATGTGGCACCCTCAGTTCCAGAAGGATACAGAACTGCAGGAGAGAGGCCAGTGCAGAGCCACAAAGACAATGAAAGAAGTGGAGCATTTCCCTGATAAGGAAAGGCTGAGGGAGCTGGGTCATTGAGGGGTGACCTTATTAATGTTTATAAATATGTGAGGGGTGGGTGTCAGGTGGATGGAGCCAAGCTCTTCTCAGTGTCATCTAATCATAGGACAAGGGGCAATGGATGTAAGCTAGAACATAGGAGGTTCCACAAAAATATGAAAAGGAACTTCTTCACAGTGAGGGTGACAGAGCACTGGAACAGGCTGCTCAGGGGGGTGGTGGAGTCTCCTTCTCTGGAAACCTTTAAAACCCACCTGGATGTGTACTGTGTGACTTGTTCCATGTGATCCTGCTGTGGTGGGGAGATTGGACTGGGTGATCTTTTAAGGTTCCTTCTAATCCCTAATGTTCGGTGATTCTGTGATTCTTTAAAGCGATGACACTCATTAACCACAGCACTTGCCAATGACTTGCATCTTGCTGAAAACACTGAAATGTCTCCTGCTGCTTTCAGACAAGAATATCAGACCTATTGAGTAGGTAATCTTTTATATCCCTGTCTTCCTTACCACTTCATATGCATTTATGCTCTCAACAATTCTCTGAGAGGATTTCTAGTATCTCTGAAGTGGAGAAGCACAAGGACTTAATCCATAAATGAACAAGGATTTTTGCTATAGAGAAGATTGTGTCACTTGTTTCAGGCAGCCAGTCCTAGAATCTCGAGTCTTATCTCAAGTGCTAAAAGTCTTTGTGCAGCCTTCTTGGAATCAGCTGAACACTTTCCTTGACTCCATTAACTGTATTGACTTGGTTTGCACTGACCAAGCACTTAGATTCCTCTCTGCCATGTATAAAACTATCTGTAACTGCTTTTATCCTGGTGCTGAATCTACACTGCTAATGACTACTCACTTCAAATCAGAAGAATGCTTCTTGCTTGGTGCTTTGCTTTCCCATCACTGACAAATCAGTCACCACCTCATAACTGTAAATCTTGTCAAGAGTCTTTTAGCATGGCAAGTAGCTGATAGGACAAAATCACAAGACATATGCATTCAAAAATGAAGAGAATGCTATCAATATTTATTACCTATTCATGATCAGTTGCATCAGTCAAAATAAAAATGGGCTTTGAATGCAGTTTGTGACAGAAAGACAAATAGTTAGAAAAATTAATGATAAATATTTCAGTTTAAACTTGTCAAATGTAGACTCTCCAAAGTCTATATTTCCTTTCTCTTAAGGAAAGGGATCAAGAGGGCAGCCCATAATGCTGTGGGTGGAGCATATCTTTCTCCACAGACTAAAGGATGAACAGACAATGTCTATGTGTTTATCTTTTAAATGCCTGAAATTGTTGAGATGAAATGCTGATGCCTCTTTTCATAGGTGTAATATTTTTTCCCATTTAATTAGTGTGATATTATTAAATTATTACTGGTATGCTAAAAGTTGATTTAAAAGTGCAATTATTAAATTGAACACAAGTGCAATATTAGATATTAAAGCTGGGAAGAGAAATTGGTATTAGAACACAGGAAAACATGTTGGAGTCGTTTAATACAACAATATAGATCTTCATGTTTTCCTTATGCTTTAAATTCCACCTGGCCAAAGCATAAACCTACAAAACTCCTATGTAACGTATGTCGTGTTAGATGATAATGTTTTCATTACCTCGGTGGCAGAGCAAGACTCAGACTGGATAGCTCATTTTTAGATCTAGTATATAGTAAATTAAGCCCAGGTTTCCTGGAAATGTATTTTCTCTCTGCAAATCTGTCAGTGAACGTGGTTTGTGTTTGTAACAAAAAAATTGGAAACAAGCAAATGTTCCATGGTTTTTGTGATATGAGTGTGAGTGGTTCCTGTGTGTGAGGGGGATTGGACTAGATGATCTTTTGAGGTCCCTTCTCTGATTCTGTGGACTCCCTCAAGGACAGACAGGCCTTATTGACAGATCTGGGTAGACTAAAGAGCTCAGTGATCACCAGCTGTATGAAATTTAACAAGACCAAGTGCTAGATGATGCACCTGGAATGGGCAATCCTGATTATGTGTACTGATAGGGGGATCAGAACCTGGAGAGCAGACTGGTGTAAAGTGATCTGAGCGTTTGGGGGTGATGGCAAGTTGAATATGAATCAACGGTGTGCCCTGGGAGCCAGAAGAGCCAACCATGTAATTTCCAGGATTTTTGAGGTAGAACTACTGGATCCCTATGTAGAAAGTAAAAACACGTAAAGGAGAGTAGGTATTTGTCAGACTGGTCAGTCGCGGCTCTGCCTCCCTTGCCGTTCCTGGTGCTCAGTTTTGATCCTGCAGTACTTGCAGTAGGGTATCTTTTTATCTTTGGGCCAGAAATAGGAGCCTAGTTCTAAAGTTATAAAGTCACAAAGCGGGATTAAGAAATGTAAAATCACTCTAAATGCAGTGAAGGATCAATGATGAGTTGCCATCCGCATTGTTAAACCTGACTGATTTTTTGTTCCCTCCTCCAGAAAAACGAGACTGAAAAGTAGTGGATGAAGTTCAGTTGCCTAAATACAAGTGTGTATTACTGTCTAAGATGCCATAAAATAACAGATGTATTCCAAAAGTGTCTGAGTCTTCTGTTAGCCCTCTACCAGATCTGTCAACCCTTTCAGTGTATTTTGGATACCTTGCTGTTTATCAGGTGTCCTTAGTGCCTTCTGTTAACAGATAGGCTATTATTGATGATGGAAAACACATCATATCACACACTATATCAATCCTATGTTTGTGTTTGTGTTCTCTATGTTTAACTGAGACAGAGCTGCTGGAGTCTGTTTCCTGACCTAATATGCAAATAATCCCTTGGATGATGAAGGGCTGTTGGGATTTGTCCCAGTGTGAATAGTTATACACAGCCTTCAAAAAGAGGTGCTGGTTATTAAATATGATCAAAAAGTTGTAGAGCAACTCTGAAAGGTTTTGTGTTACCTTTAGGGAAAGTGTTAGGGAAAAATAGGTCAAACAAGGAAATTAGCCAGGGGAGAGAGGAAAGAAAAACTGTTATCAACATCAACAAGCTCTGGAGGTTGTTATGAGGTAGGACACTCACATCTTTGAAGTGTTTGCTATTGTTTATGCTTTTCAGTTTTTACAGGTGGAATGGGTTTTATCTTCAGGAGACATAAACTGGATCTCTTTTATTTAGATTACATGAGCTTTGACGTCCAGGACATGTGACAGGTGTGGGCACAGTAGATTTATCGGTGGGTAGCAGAGTGGCAAATGGGGCTGACTGGTAGGTGTCTTGTTTCTCTTTCCTGGGCTTACTGAGAGGGTTAGGTCCTGGGTCAGGCATGAGAGACAGCTGTGTGCTGCAGCAGGCAAGATGAGAATGAGGCTTTCCTGTGTGCTGCTTGGCCTCTAGTTGATCCCTAGATAGAGACAGTCTTGTGACATCGTGAACAAGTGACAGTGGCTATAACCCTTCTCCAAAAGTACTATAGCCCTTCCTCATTCAGCCAGAAGACATCTGCCATATCTTTCACTTTTCACCCAGAGCAGACCCTGCATAGACTCAGGCTCTTAACCCTGCAACAGCACAATTCAGACTGAGAAGATCTGCATCAGTTTTACCTCAACTGGAGTTGGGTGCAAAAAGCCGCCTTGAGATTGCTCAGCATTTCTGTAAATCCAGAACTGGACTTCTGCACAAATGTTTTTCTCAGGAACTGAAACTTGCACCTGTGTCCAGCTATAATCACCTGGTTTTTGACATGTTCTTTCCACAGTTGTAGCGCAGGGAGAGTCATACTTACTGGTTTTACAAAGTTCTTTGAAATGCACAGAGGACAGTCTGCCACAGAGTTGAAATCCTAAGCTCAGAATTTCTTGCTCGCTCTAGTAAAGTAAGTTCCCATAAAAGCTTCTCCTTTTAGTGAAATAGCCCTTTTCACCCAGGAAAGTGTATTTTGGCCATCTTGCCTTTCCACAGGTATAAACTTCCTTGAGGAGCGCACCGCTGGACAACTGTGTGTTCCACAACTGGCCTCACAAAGAGAGATGATACCAGACATGGTTAGACATGTCTGACACCAAAAGATGCTGCTCATTTACAGTACCAATCTTTGGGCATTTAATCAGTGGTCTTTAAATATCTCTATAAACATTTGATTAGGATTTATACACAACTTCCTGAGTGAAATAACCTGATTTCTCAATCAGAAACTGTTCAGTTAGGGTTTTTTGTCTTTATTTTTTCCTTTATTTTTCTTTTAACAATTCTGCCTTTTTAAATTAGTTGTGACCTGTGGGAGATATGAAAAGTCCTACTTGCTTCTTAATAAGTCAGCATTTCAGATAGACAATTTACTCTGTTAATAACAGTTAATTTAAAAGCCTTTTGTTCCAAATATACTGTGGCCAGTCAGTAATCAAGAAGTGCAAAAAAAGCTGTTATGAGGAACAGATAAATGTGCAAGTGCTAAAAGTCAAAGAAAATCCGTTTCTTTGTAGCTGTTTCTAGGGAGACATTGCAGGTAGAACATCTGTTTCACTTACTGTGATTGAGTGCCAGGGCTGATGGATTGGTTTAATGTAGTCCTTATTAACAACTTGCAGAGACCAGCAAACTTTGCAGCTTTGTAACGGGAAAGCGTTTTGAAAATTCAGAAGAATACTAAAGGCAGCAAAACTGTAATTTGTAATAAATGTGAAGCTTCTACATTTTTTTGTTTAAAAGAAAAATGTAAAAATCAGAATGTCATGCCTGTTTCAGCTACAGAATCTCCAAGTTCCTGGGTAAGCTAAAAAACACACAGTGCAGGCTGGAGGAACACTTCTGAGGCTTATCTCTCACAAATGCAGAAAAGGGAGAACGAGGCAGAAGCACAGAGATGGTTGGTGTGTTCTGCATTCAGTCAGCCATTGGCACGTGTGATACCACTGAAAATTTTCAAAATAAACATAAAACATGTTTCCCAGAATCATAGAATCATTAGGAAGTGGAAGGGACCTCAAAAGATCATCTAGTCCAATCCCCCTGCCACAGCAGGATTACCCAGACCAAGTTGCACAGGAACATGTCCAGGCAGGTTTTAAACTTCTCCAAAGGAGACTTCACAACCCCCCTGAGCAATCTGTTCCAGGGCTCCATCATCCTCACTGGGAAGAAGTTCCTTCTGATATTTATATGGAACCTCCTATGTTCCAGGTTGCACCCACTGCTGCTTGTCCTATCACTAGATGACATTGAGAAGACCCTGGCTCCCTTGTTCTTCAGAGTCATTGGAGGATTCCAGTAAAGCTTTTCCCTCTCTCTTCTACTTTTCCCTTTCTATGAAGTATTCTGTCAGGGACAATACCTCTAAATTGTTCTTCTCTCGCAGGAATTGCACAGCTTAGCCTTGCATCTATCGCAGTTCTTAGGAACTCTACTACAGTGTCAATGCTTTAAAAGCTCTCCATGGGTGATTCTTGAGTCCTGAATACTGAGGGGATGCCTTGGTCATCCTGTTGATTCTTATCTTCGCAATAGCGGCAGCTACAGTCCCGTCTTCGCAGCTTTTCTTTCAAGTGCTATTCTGAGTGAGCAGCTGGGGAAGTTTGCTTGTTACAGGCTTCAGTTAACTACCCTTCTCTTAGTAGTGATCTGCATAGGAGGCTCTGGAGAAATCTTTCAGCAAATCAGTTTTCAGAGTGAGACTATTAAAGAGCAAAGGCAGGTACTCGAACTGTGATAATGCTCACCTTTGTGGCAAGGGGAGCAGCCTGATCATAGCGACCCTAACAGCCAGACTGATCAAGGAATCACAGGATGATGTGGGTTAGAAGTGTCCTGGTGATCATCTAGTCCAACCCACCTGTCAGACCAGGTTGCACAAGATCACATCCAGGTGGATTTCAAATGTCTCCAGAGACAGTGACTCCACAACCTCTCTGGGCAACCTGTTCCAGTGCTCTGCCTTCTCAAAATAAACAAGTTCCTCGTCATGAATGACTGTATGCCAGCAGAGGAGTATATCTATACAGAAATTTTAGAGGCAGTAGGAAGCCATCTCTCTTCTCTTGTACATGAACTGTAATCTATACCTGGGACTGCTCCTCAATTTGTTGTTCAGGAATACAAAAAGTAGCTAAAAGGTGCCCTACAAGGGCTTACAGGTTTGGCAATGTAGCATCAGTGCTTTTTCCCCATCGTTTTTGTTTAGGCGTGCTACTAGCTCTTACAGTTTCCCCCCATTTTTCCCCCTCTCACCCCCCCTTTTTGTTTTGAAAGAGTTATAATTTCCAATAGAAGCCTTCATTAGACCCTTTTGATAGTATAATGCAGTTTGCCCTTGTAGTGCCTCAGTCCAATGGGGAGACCTTCCTGTACAGAGACCTGCACACATGGCTAGTTTACAGTCAGATGCACAGCAAAGGGACCATACCCGCAGCTCATGGTTCAAAGCTGCTCTGTAGACAAATTAAATGAAGTCTGGGATGAAGGGCATTATTTACAACATGCTATTCCAACAGTCATGTCAGACTATTTGACTAAGAGATCCAGGCAAGTTTAATTTCTGTAACAAATACAAAACAAGACAATTATGTCAGCACCTCGCAAGCTACATCTACTCCTTTATGCATAGCTAGATGGATAAGGAACAGGTTTATATCAAAAATCTGTTACAAGGTTCAGGCTGATGCTTTTCTTTATTAACAAAATTTCTCAATAACTATTTATGCTCAAGCACTATCCCATCCATATTTTTGCAGTTCTATGCCAACGTGCTAATAATTACTCCATCCTTTTTCAAGTAGCTAATCACATACAATGGACTATTTTCTCTGTAATGAGTCTAAAGATGGTTCCTTTAATATAAATTAGAGAAATATAGTACTATGGACGCATTAAGGCTCTATTAGCCATAAATGTTTTCCTTCTCTGTTGGCAGGCACTATACTCCTCTGCCCCCAAATGAATATGTATCGTGTACACAAATTGGGAAAAACAGCTTAGAAAAGAAAAAGGGTTTGTTTTGCTCTCTAAACCTTTTCAATGATCTAATTCTCAAGGAACATTCATTGCATTATTAGACAATCTTCTAAGTGCACACGGTGGAAACAAATTAGTAAACAACTACTTCAGGAATCATTTATTGAATGTGAAAAACAATCAGGTAACAAACCTAAGACGTAGAAAGCTAAATAAGCATCTGAGTATTAATTATTAGACAGAAGAAAGATAGGTGTTTGTGCAGAGACTCAGCTTCACATCTGGTACAAGTCAGCAGACATGGGTCAGAGTTACATCTGGTGGGGGATTCAGCTTCGTGTAGCTCCTAAAGTAAGAGGCAAGATATCTGCTCTGTTCAGGTCATATTGTTCATAGAGATATTTTGAAGACCAGGAGGACAATCAAGCACTGATTCCCACTTACACCCAAGGGCAGTTTAATAGCCAATCATTGTTACTGGCTTTGAGAATACCCTGTGTGAAGATACTACTTTACATCACCACATTTATGTATTCCTAGTGATGGATATCTTTCTTGAAATGTGTGTCCTGTTAAACTGTTGACAGGTTTTTTTTGGGAGGGAAAAAATGAGTTCTGATATGAAGTGCCAAGTACACAAAGACAGTGTAATAAACCACTGCCTTTGAGTATGTTTAATTATTAGTATGTTTGTGTTTGGCTTCTGAAACATAATGGAAGGAGTTCCACGGTTTTTGTTTAGAGAGTGGTGGCAAGTTTAGTAACAGAAATCTAAGAACAATGATGGATGTGAGAAATTAATCATCATCTTAATTTAATACAATTCCTGGAAGACTGCAGTGAGATACATTGTTCCTAATTAGTCTTCCTCATAAACAACAAGGCAGTATGGAAACATCAGCCAAGGAAACAAAGCAACTTTGTGTTATGTAAAAATGTTAATATGAACTAGAAAAAGTGGCTGAGACAGTAGCTGTTATTCCCACTTATTCATACGTTCATTCATTTTCTATTCATAACCAATAGGTAAACGTGTAGCTGATGCTGCATGAGCAATTTTTGCTTTAAGGCACACAAGTGAATACACCTCTGCAGGAAGCAGATCCTCTTCAAAGATTCACCCTGTGCTTGGGACAATATGCTTCCACCAGGCAATTGGGTTGCCTTGCATTTGGATTGTAATTCAAAATAGTTGTAATTTTTCATCCATAAGCAATTATGGATCGGGAGCAAATCCAAGTCAGTGAAACTGTTCCTTGAGAAAACAGCAAAGATCAGTTCTTAGCTTAGAAAATTTCTGTTGGCTGGCAGAGTAGACACAGCAAATATGAAGAAAACAAAGATGATCATATCCACAGAAATTAAGTGTGAAGCACACAGATATGAATAGGCAATGTGGAAGCTGTGGTGAACGGTGAAGACCTCCAGGTCTCTAGTTAAGTTTTCTTTTCCACCAAAGTTCAGGCAGGTTTATCAAGGCCTTATCCAAGCAAGTTCTTAAAACCTTCAAGGATGAGGACAGCCCACCTCTCCAGGTTTCTGTTCCATTTTTTTACAGCCAGAGAGCGAATAAATTTTACTTTTGTCTAGCCAGAATGTTCCTTTTTATAGCTGTACCCATCACCTCATTCCTCAGCACACGTGAGAAGAGCCTGCCTTTGTTGTCATTAGGGCACAGTGCTGGCTCATTGACAAACTGCTGTCTGCCCTGACCCCAACTGGTTTGCTCACAAGTTGTATCAAAGGGTCTGTTTTTCTACAACCTGCGCTGACTTGCAAGGTTGTTCTATCTTAGGTGTGGGATTTCACATTTGTCTTCTTTTTATCTACATGCATAAATACATGTGCAATTAATAGTCTTAATAGAGACGATTGAATCCTCAGTCCCTGTAATTCTTTCATTCTTTATTGCATGTAACCTTTGCATGATATCTTGCAATATATCTGATGCCTTCAGTTCCCTATGGATTGTTCAGCAGGGATTTGTAACAGGAGTGATGGGATGGTTCAGGAGAGCAAAAATGCATTTTCTGAATATGTGTGTTAAGGGCTGGATTAGAACACAGACTTGAACTTTGATCTTGCATTTGATTTACAGGCAATATTAAGTTAGCAGAATTCCAGCTTGCAAGACTTTCTGTTTGACTCCAAGAGCAATGCATGTGAACACATGAGTATTATTACTGTTGATGATATAGGTATTGTTTCATTAAAGGAAGGGAAAATCTGTTGCCACATCTACTAAAAGCCATTTGTTTTGTCATCACTCAGGTCAGTGAGTGAACTTACTGAAGCCAGAAGTAGTTTATTTTGTGGCTGGTATGAAATGTCCTACAAACAGTTTAAATCAATATCTCTTAGTATGGAAAGAGGCACCAAAGACAGGAATTCTCATGATCTCCAAAATTTGTTTTCCTTTCCTCTTATACCCTGAAAATGAAATGTCATTTTCAAAGAGCAGTGTAGTTTTAGTCCTTTTCCTATCTGGACTATTGTGCCAACACTTCCATTGACCATAGCAGTAGTGGTATGAGAATTTTCCTTTCTTACAATGTTTATTGATGCCACTATAAAGCATTTTTTCACTGTGTGTACATTGCTAATAAAGCATTTAAATGACCAGTTTTAGAGTCCAGGTATACCACGATTTTTATGAATTGAATTTAATTCAATAGTAAATTATTTAATTCAGCAATAAAAATCCTCACATCAGCTAGATATTATTACACAAACATCCTGCCTATTTTTTAAATTTACGTGGATTCTTTTGATGGCCGTCTGGACCAAATGGCTCGCTTTTTCAAAACTTACATTTATGATATTTTCTTAAGACATAGATCAATGCTTAATGCTTGTAAAAATCCACAATATAATTTTATTTTACTTTATGCCTTAAATAAATTTTGAAAATGTTAGTGTTATTTTGCTAATTTGTACTTGCTGTTTTTAAACAGGTTAATTCCCTTGTGTCTTCCTTCTACTCCAGTAACTTAAAAGCTTTGGGGATTTGCCTGAATTTACTACAGGTTTATACTGCCTAACAGTAAAATATTTCTGCACTATTCAAAGATAAATAAATCAGTTGTGTGGAATAAATACAACCTATGAAACATCCAGATGGAGCTCTCTAACCTTCTATAACACAACAAGCATTTTGCTTAGCAACCAAACTATAATTGTGGTGGTTAATCTTGGAGGTAGACACAGAAGTGGAAGATCTGATGCTTAACTGAAATTGATTGACTTCACAAAATGTCCTTGAATAAAAGGCCTGAAATAACCTGACCTTTGAAAACAATTACACAAACTAAGCACACTTAATATGATTTTGTCATCTTGAAGATATTTGATTGATCACTTTGAGAGTCGTTGCCTTCAAGGTGTTACAGTTTCTGATGGTTTTGATAGTCTTTTGAAAGTAAATGATTTTGGGGGAGAGAATACTAAGGTTGAAACTAATTAGGTGGAGGAAAGGCCTGACTTCCAATATATATGCAAAGCAATAATACAGTCAAAACATCAAGCTGTTAACCAGCACTTCTTCTCAGTAAAATTATTTTTTCTAGAAACACAGATGAATCTGATGATAACCACGACCTCCAGAAAAAATCAGGGCTGGAAATAAGACCAAATATTACTCAATGGTGTCATCTATTGTCCTGCTCTAATTTAGTAGGAATAAAGAGACACCTTCAGAGAACAAGTCTTACCCCCAAAAGATGTTTACCTTATGCTAGCTGAATCACCTATCCATGTACTTTCTTTATTCATATACAGTGGAAGGAAGAAATTGATTAATTTGATAAAATACTGTGATTTATCACAATCTGAAATATTCTAGAGAAATCTCTGCTTAACAACCTCTACCCCTTTCTACTGGCTTCATGCACTTTTTTGACTGTACAGCTCAGTTTGTAGGTCCTCAGGGGGAGTGAGATTTTTTTCAGTCTTGGTGTTTCAGGTATGGTTGACCCAATGGCTAGTTTGATTAGACTGGGCTAAAGCTTCTGATAGAAAAAGGGAACTTTTTTTTGAGTCTTTGGAATTCATACGAAAAAAAACAGTAAAAAGGAAAATATTAGTAAGTTTAAGAATGTTGTGTATGAAGTCATCATATAAAATTGATTCTCCAGGATTTGAATTGAATGAAAACTGTGAAGGTAAAGAAGCATTGTCATGTATGCTAACATACTGATGTGATACCTTTTCATTTTTCTAGTTTCTGTGGTAAAAAAAAAAATCTTTTAAGTATTTTTGTTATGAAAGCTCAAGAAATTCCTGGTAACGCTGAGATTTCATTTACAGCCTAGGAAAAGGAATAACACTGTAGTGGAAATAAGTTTAATGGAAGTACTCAATTTAAAATTATGGAAATCTGTGGCAGTGTGGTGTCAGTGACTGAATCAATAGATTATTGACTCAAGACTGGTTTTTGGCCTGTGAGGGGGATGAATTGACCATTCTGTCTTGGCTGCCCTGTTTCAAGCAAGACAGCAAGAGACCCCGTTCCCTGGCTGCTGAACAAGAATCTGCAAACTTTGAGAGCTAACTGCCTGCACAACCGAAACAGGAAAGCCCCAAGCCCTCTTTTACCCTTTTAAGAGTAGAGGCTCTGAGAGCTAGCTGCTTGGATGAGCAAAACATGAAAACTACCGAAGAACTGTCAAGTAGACAAGGCGGTAGGGTGGAAAGCCAGACCCCCTCCTCAACGTGCATCTTGCAAAGAACTCTTATTTCCAAGGACCTGTTTGCATAAAACCACCTTTTCAGTGAGAAGGCATGCATGTGCGTTACTTTTCTCTCATCCTTCTTCAAATATTCCCCACCACCTAGACAATTGGATAGTCCTTGGGCTGCCAGCAACTTCAGTCTGGACCCTGCAGGACATCATGGGATTCCAGGTGGTAAAGCTTTCTTGACCTTTTGCAGCTGTCCATAATTCCGCTTTCTTCCCTCTGCCTACTTTCTCCTCTGTCGTATCTGCTGCATTTAAGTAAGTTCAAGAAAAACCTTGGTATGTTTTTGGTATTTGACCTCGTTTATGTCTTAGTTTTGCTCTTGGGATCTTTTGAACCTTCCCTGATTTACCTAATGGAACAGGACATGATGCCTTATTGAACTGAAGAGAGTTGGAGAGGTATCACTGGAAAAACTAAAGTATTGCATTAATCTGAAATATGGTAAAATCAGTTTAAATACCTCACTTAGGAGAAACTTTTGTAGAGAATACATTACAGTTTCCAGCATGAGGAGTTCCTAGTGATGAACTTGCATCTGTATTCATAATCTAAATGTGTACGATACAGCTATTGAGGGTCCTCATCCATGAGTGCCCAGAGAGGAGAAAAGTCTAACAGATTGACTTCTGCTGACATGTTGCTGAGCATCCAGAAGTTCAGAAAATCTGCCAGTTTAATCTTCAAAAAACCTGATTTGTATGCATTTGATTGGAAGAACCTGTATGATACAGCTGAAGATCAACTGCACCATCTGGTAGCAGCTCATAATCTTGCAGTAGCTAAGTGTGATGAAAGTCGTATTAATGCAGATGTCTCATTAGGGAATTTGTTGTATGTCTGTCTTCAGTGCTATATACTATCAAGTTTATGGTGCAAAAGACTCTTTTGGCATGACTTTTATCTCATTGATGAATTTTGACCCAGGACCTGTACAAATGATAGGAGATCTGCATGTTAGTAAAGTCAGGTTAGGAGTGAATCATAACATCCCCTCTTCAAAGAAAAGCAATCATGTCTTTTTCCATCCCTTGCTGAACCTTAACAGTCTGCCAGGTGGTAACTACCATTTCAGAGACATATCGTTGAAAGGCAGATCGTCTTTCTAGTCATCCTGAGACAATTGTCCTTACAGAAGTGATTCCAGTAGTAACTGTACTAGATTTGGAGCTGTGCATCAAAATAAAACTTGCAGTCTCAGAGGTTTCATAAACCATTTGGTCTGATGATAGAATCACTCTGTGCCAGCAAATGCTTAATTTCATGATTTTATTCCTCATCTAAAGTGTCCCCAAAGTAGACGGAGAATTGTTTCTTCTTTTTTAAAGATGCGATTGGTAGCGTAGCGAGCTAAGATGCAGACATCTGGGCTACCTCCGAGCCAAAATCCTTGATGTCTCTTCTAACACACTGCTTATCCTTCACAGCTGCTGGTGGGTAAAAAGTAAGAAAAAGCAAACCAAAGCAATATCCCCTGCACACACACTCTCACAAAAACTTGCATCTACGAAACTTACTGGTGGTCTGAACCAAGGCTGTGAAAAAGGACCCCTGGATTTTCCCTAGTTTTGCTTAATTCTAACAAAAGGTTAGAACCTAACCCTGATAAAAGGAACATAAATTATAAGTAGCCAAACAAAATAACAAGTTTCTCATTAAGAAGAAAAGCACAGAAAATACTGAAGGAGATACTCAGTGGAGAGTGAAAAAACTTAACGTGCAGAGCTTTGCTTTTGTGGATTCTTTATACTGAGATGCCTCTGTCTCTGGCTTCACCTCCTCCTTCACTCTTTGACTTCAGTAGGTCTCCACATATTTTGCACTGCTCAGATTTGTTAGTTGATCTTATCTGGCTACGTTCCCCTAGCTAGGCATACACTCTGATTTTCAAACAAATCACATCCATCTCTCTTGGACCAAACAAGGAGGCATAGATGCTCTTTTTTCTGGCCAACTTCTTGAGTAATCCATTAGTTTCAGGAATGGGAACAGTAAAATTAAAAATCATAAAACATGCAGTATCAACTGAAAATTATTGGGTTTGCTGTCACTAACATAATATTGTTTTATTTTCATGGTGTGTTATGCTTTTTGCAGCCACAATTAGGCCATCCTGTTACACAGTCTTGTACCAAAAGCTTTTCACCATGATTTTAAAAGAGGAAAGGAGAATAAAAAGGGTGAGCAGGTGTTGCTGACTCCAACAGGTATTCCCAGCAAAGGTATGCCATACATTTGATGCACCCGTCTGTGTGGCCTTACCTCAGGTGATTAGTGACTCTAAAAGATGTGACATTTGCAGCTTACTGATACCCTGCCCTGGCCAGCACTGTATCAATCACTGCTGCCGAATGCAAATGCAGCCTGTCACCAAAAGACATCCCTTTTCCCAAAGCAGTTTTATGTCAAGATGAGACCAGAGTGCTCCTGCTGGAACTAACACAGCCCCACTTTACTGAAGTCCATGGAATTATACAAAAGTTAAAGTAGGTTACATTGATCTATATATGGTAAAACATTCTTTCATCTATTCCCTGGCAAACTCAGCAAGAGCGTGCAGCGATCTCAGTGATGTTACTGCAGTGTTTTACTGTTGCGCTAGGGATGTCTCTGAGAATTTATCCCCGTGTGTTACTACTGCAACTAGGTGGAAATTGTTTTTGTGGGCGGTTATTACAATTGGGAAGCACTGATCATGGGAATGTAATATGGGACTGCAATGATTTAAACAGCATCTACAGGACATTTCTCTAGAACAACACCAGAAAGGTTTTAAGAAGCCTCCCAGCTTATTTTAACCCTTGGATATCTATTTTCTAAAAGCTTCAATTCCTGGGGCAGCCAGCTAACTGTGCTGAAAATTTTAGTAGCATTGGCTCCCAGATTCCTGCATCCTTGGACTGACTCTGGAATTCCAAATCTAGATTTCTTTTGGAACTAGAATTGTTAACATACCTAGGATGCAAAAAATAGGGTATCAGACGGGGCTCCCAAAGGTTTTTTCTTTTCTAGATTTTTTTTCTTTTCTAGATTTTTTTTCTTTTCAGACAAAATTCCACTTAGATCATTTGCTAATAAGAATTTTAAGAATTTAACATATTTCCATAATTTCTGCTGTCAGATTTCAGATATTTTGAAAACTGAACTTGGAAATTATACAGAATCTTGACATTTTCCTTATGTGAGAATGGACAATCATTTTCCAATTCCAGTAACAGAATTTTTGAGGTCCTGTTATTACTATTAGATGGCTATTTTCTTAGTATTGCAGCTTTGACATATTTATAGATGCTTCTGATTACTGCAATGTGTTTTTAGGAAACATTCAAGCTGTTCTTTACAAAATGTTTAATATGGTTTGCTTTAACAGCTGTTTCTGAATATAGATGAAAAATATCCCTGCCTTTCACTCCTTACTCATTCAACCCTTGGGTTAGGGCAGAGGAGCAGAAGAGAGCAAGTCTAGGTGCTGCACTTCTATCAGTTTGCCTTTTAAGACTGTTAAGACAAGACTACGGCAGTGATTATGGCTGTTATTTGTACAGTGACAGAGAATGAGCAGAGGATTCATTGACAAAGACCATAATCCTTGCAAAGCTATTTTTAGTGGTTGCAAAATCTTTAGTTCTCTTCGTAGATGAAAGTGGCCATCCTTCTCTCTGCCCCTGCCCTTTCTGGGTCCAATGATCCGAAATATTGGGAAAAGAAAGCTGAAAGGATTATTGGTTTCCTGTGTTCACTTAAGTGTCAGTCTTCCTAGTCTTGTATCTTAGATTCAGTTCATTTCCAGTGACAAACTAATATGAAATGTACATAATAATAGTAACAACAATCACAACAATAACGGTAGCAGTTTTCTGAAAATCATTATGGTTATGACAGTCAATAACATCACATTGTACTTAGTAACACTCCAGCTTACTGTATTTTATTAAAGGGTCACTATAATTATTCCTGAGGTTTTTCTAAAGGATGGTAAAACCAGGGAGTAAAGAATAAATTAGTTTTCTCAAGGTCACTCCACAGAGCAATAGACAAGCTATGAATTGAAATCGGGTTTTGCAAGTCCCAAGCCAGCTCTTTAATGTATGGTGACAATACTTCTTACGAAGGGTAGCAGGTGCTTAAGAGAACGAAATAACACATCATTAAATAAAAAGCACCACATTAGAGGCTTTTGCTGTGCATATTTTATAGACTTCTCCTTTTTACGTGTTCCAGAAATTCACATTTTTGTACAAGACACAAAGGAGAAATGTTTGGTGCCCAGTGACTGTTACTATTAATAAACATTATTTTTCTCCAACTACATATATTGGGATACTCAGGTAGGATGTAGAACAGGACAGATGTAGAACAAGGAGTCTGTTGTAATTACTGTTGATGTTACTGCATGTGTAGGTCGGCTAGAAAGCCTAAACACCAGCTTCTTGCCAGCCCTTGTCACAAAACATAATACTGCCTGAGATAAAATCTCAGGTACTCTTATCCCTGGTATGACCTGGTTTTCTGTTGGGTAGTCAAGTATCACTTAATAATGACTAATCATTAAAAGATTGACAGATATCACTCCTCAGTATCTGAATTTCCTATTATAACGTTACGCATTAAATGTCTCAGTATCACTTTGATCTAATATGAAGATCTGGCAACAACCAAACTAAACTGAAATGAAAATCAGGAAACACATCAAGTAAGTGGGAAGCTCTTTTTTTGTTGATGGCAGAAGTTAGGGCTAATTTATGTTCTTTGTCCAGATGCAATCCCAATTTGCCAATTATTAACATTACTTTTGATTAGTTCAGCAAATCTCAAAGGGTAAATGCTGCATTAATAATGGGCTGTAGGCAGCAGCAGGATGTGCGAAGATCTTGCTGTACTGACTGTGGGTATTCCCACTGAGAATATTTGTAGAAATGCAGTATAAATAAGGAAGCTATTAAACCACTCCAGATTCCCATGACTTGGAGAAGTTGGGGTGTTTAAATTTGTTAAGATTTTTTTCTTTTCTAGGATGGGGAAAATAAGTTGATTTAAAGCACTTACTAAAAAACCCAGAGGAGCGTTGTTATCACTTTAATTTTCCCTTTAATTGCTCTATTTTTCACACTAAACTTAGTAAGTAAACATATGAGGTCATTTTTTACTGGGGGAAATGTTTCAAGGCACACTGTTTGCTCTGAGATGCCTAATCCAGCTTACCCCAGTGCTTCATAAAGGACTTCGGATCACTAATACAGAAGGACAGTCGGCCTGGTAATTTGTTCACTGCTTCTTCCTTGTAGGAAAAGTGAGTAGTTTCACTGCATGAATAATCACACTCTGTAGCCAAACTGCCAGAATGAGGCCGATTGGATGAAGCTGAAAAGCCTGAATGTATGTGTATGAGATAACAAATATTCAATAAGATGGCATTTAAAAGCAACTCCTTTCATTATAAGGTATTTAACAAAATGAAAAAGGTTCAAAAAAGACCAGTTACCATCACTGATTTTTGATACTTACCTTAAAAATTCAAGTTATCTTCTCACTTAGCCTTGACAGCCCTGTATTCAGTTCCCAATGGTTTATGACCGAGTTCCTGTATCTTGGATGAGTTTGTAAAGTTTTATCACACTGACTTCTTCTCAATTTCTTTTCTCCAAGGAGACCAGATTTTTTTACCTGCTTAGCAAATATCCAAACCAAAACATTTTATCAATGAGGGTCAAGAAAAGAGAAACATTTTGGTCATTAAAAATATTTCAAACTGCTGTTAATCTTTTTTCTAGATTTTTTTTTTATGTTTTTCTCATGGGGGCGGTGCTGGGACCAGTACTACTCAATATGTTCATTGATGACTGTGCTAATGACACAAAGCTGGGAGGTGGGGCTGTGCTGCCATTTAGTGGGATCTGGACAGGCTGGAGAGTTAGGCAGGGAGAAATTTAACGAAATATAACGAGGCCAGTGTAAAGTCTTGCATCTGGGCAGGAACAATGCCAGGTACCAGTATAGGTTGGGGACTGATCTGTGGGAGAAAGGGACCCGAGAGTCCTGGTGGACAACAGAATGACTGTGAGCCAGCAATGTGCCTTTGCGGCCAGGAAGTCCAATGGCATTCTGAGGTGGATCAGAAGGTGCTTAGAACTTCTAGAAAACAATGTAGATGTGTTCCTGTGTGACTTGGTTTGGGCGGTCCTGCTCTGGCAGGGGGATTGGACTGGATGATCTTTCAAGGTCCCTTCCAATCCCTAATGATTCTATGATTCTGTGATTTTCTTTTCCGTACCGTGATGGAACATGGCAAGTTGAGCTATCAGAAAATAAGTCTATCTAGAAACAAACACCTAAGCAAATAAACCAATTCATATCACACGTCTTTAATGAGACTATTGTCCAATACCTAAACCAAAGGCCAGACTCACATCACTTAATGCCTTAAATTCTGAAAAGGAAATGCTGATATATGGACAACATATCCAAGTGGTTTCAAGGCACAATGTCTGTGCATGTGTTATAACTGCATATGTTAGGTGTGAATAAGAGATTTAACCCTAAAGCAGATTTAAGCACAGGGATCTGCAGAGAGTCTCAATGATCTACGCACATTTGTTCCAAAATGCTCCTACTCAAATTTAAGTGAATTACAGAAGCACATTCTCCTACTGGGAAAGTACTGTTTAGACTGATATTGCTTGGAAAATAATCTCATGTGGCACATTTCTCTCACTGTGCTCTGTCACCACCTACCCATTTGCTCTTTAATCTGTCCAACACGCTGATTGCTTCAGGCTCAGGAGAACATTCTTCTGTTTGTTAACTACACAGCCAGTCAGCCATGAGTAAATGAGACTACAGGTTGTGCTGTTAACCAGTAACATTTCACCGGACATTTATAGTCTCCCGTTGTCATTTCACTTCTTGTATCCTCCTGCATAATTTGTTCTTTGGGACAACGCTGGCTATAATACCAAAAAGTTCTGGCCCAAGTCCATCACATCTTTCGTGATGTATTTGACTGAAAGACAATGATATTGTTATAATAAATAGCATATCCCTCCTCCAACATACTAAGTAAATCTCACATATCTAACACAACAGCTTTCCCCCGTCAGCAACAGTCAGAAAATAAAAGAATCTGGGCACTGAAGAGAAGTTAAGGAAACCAAGAAATACCTTCTTCACATTCTTCATAACACATGAGATTTGCTCAGAGCTTTTGGATCCAGGTATCTGAGTTTGCAGAGCTAATATCTCATTCAATAGTACCAGCTACAGACTCTCTGGTACAATCTGTTTTATTAAAGTGTATGTCACATAGATGTATAGAAATTGTAAAGTGGTCAATGTTCAATGACCATGGATGAGAACAGAGTTTAAGAAGCATATGAAGGTTGTTATATAAGCTATTAGTTCAATGGCCTTACAGCATTTTCTGCTCTGCTGGGTACAAATGAAAAATTACCTAATCCAAACCTATAAAACCCATAAAACCTAAAATGGGCTGGCAGAATTCATTCTAAGATGTGTTGTTCATGTACGCAAGAGATGCTTGCTTTGCTGCTGAATATTCCATCTGGAATTGAAGCTGAGAAATAATTCCATTCTTTCTGGAAATTCATTATTCTCTAAAATGATTGCTTTCCAGACACTATCTTTGCAAAATTTGCTTGATAGAAAATTAAATCCTCCGAGAAAAATCTGCTTTCAGCACTAACAGAACATCACAGAACATTGGGGATTGGAAGATACCTCGAAAGATCCAACTCCCCTGCCAGGGCGGAACCACCTAGACCAAGTCGCACAGGAACACCTCCAGGTGGGTTTTAAACATCTCCAAAGAAGGAGATGCCACTGATCTATCATTATCAGAGGTCACTGAATTTCAACCAGTTTCTGCCCCTCTGAAGTGCAGCCAACAAGCAGCAAGACTACACCTAAGGACAATCAGAGAGTTTTTCCTGAAGCTAATGCAACCTCCTCACAGAATAAAGACTCCTCAATCCTTTAAAGAACAGAAAGCGTCAACACAGGAAGAGAGACACAGTATGGATTCAGTGCAAAGGTCCATCCATCCCAGTGCCCTGCGTCAGAGCATCAGCAGAGCTCACAGCACAACAAAGCAAACATATACTGAAACTTTTCTGAGGACACTCTTTAATTTCATAGAATCACAGAATCATTAGGGATCAGAAGAGACCTCAGAAAAAATCATCTAGTCCAATCCTCCTGCCACAGTAGGATCACCTAGACCAAGTAACACAAGAATTAAATCCCCAGGCGGGATTTAAACATCTCCAGTGAAGGGGACTCCACCACTTCCCTGGGCAGCCTATTCCAGTGCTCTGTCACCCTCAGTGGGAAGAACTTCCTTCTGATATTTATATGGAACCTCTTATGTTCCAGCTTACACCCCTCATCCTATCACTAGATGACATTGGGAAGAGCCTGGCTCTATCCTCCTGACACCCACCCTTCAAATATTTACAAACATTCATGGGGTCAACCCTCAGTCTCTTCTTCTCCAAGCATAAGAGACCCAGCTCCCTCAGCCTTTCCTTATTAGGGAGGTGTTCTACTTCCTTCATCAACTTTGTTGCTTTGCAATGGACTCTCTCTAGCAGCTCCGTGTCCTTCTTGAACTGAGGGGCCCAGAACTGGACACAATACTCCAGATGTGGTCTCACTAGGGCAGA
>JAOXOE010000405.1:42755143-42771752 GCA_028565055.1 Phoeniculus purpureus
GACATGGCACTTGGTGCCATGGTCTAGCCTTGAGCTCTGTGGTAAGGGTTGGACTTGATGATCTATTAGGTCCCTTTCAACCCTGGTAATACTGTGATACTGTGATCTTTCGAGGTCCCTTCCAATCCCTAATTATTTTGTGATTCTGTGATTCTATGATTCTGTGATCTAATTATTTTCAATTAGCAAACACCTAAATGAAGTTTCTTGTGCAAAACAATTGAACTTAGTTCTTCAGGAGTTTAAAGAATGTTTCCTTCAAAGGTAAAAAATATTAACCTGACTTTCCCCTTCATAATAAGTAGCACCAAGTAATTCTTATTCTGTTTAGGATCAAATTAGGTTTTTCACTTTATCAATATACGTCTGAATTAAGAGGAAGTTTTGGAATTCTTATGTACTAAATTTGCTTTCGTACAAGTTATGCAGACATAGAGAATACCCTTCAACAACTGAGAAATAATCCAATACTTGTAAAGGTGAAGAGGTTGATAGTTTTGTTGCTATTGAATGTCTCAAAGCGTAAGATACAAAGCAGGACAATAAGTTAGTATATGTGTGGATCATGTGTGGTGTGCCCTACTAGAACAACCTTCCTAGCAGAAAAATATACCATTTCTTTAATGGTTAAATAAACAGAAAAAGTATATTAAGAGCTATGAAAAACAGTAGAAACAGTTTTAAGATCAGAATATTGTTAAAAAATGAACTCAAAAGACTTATGCCCATTGCTTACAGTAGAAATACTAAAAATATTTATTTCCTTGAATCATTACATCTACTGTGATGCTGTAGAATTGGAGGGATGAAAGAATGAATCAACGAGAGTACAGAATATTCCATTACAGTAAGATTGTTTTACCTCTAAGACGATACAGAAGTGCGTTACATGGTGCATTGTAATACAGCAACAACAATACACCCGTGGCTGTGATTTTTCTGGCCAGTATTATCTGTCATTCTCTGTGGCCATCCTCGAAAGCTGTGAGATTCTTATTGCTTCTAGTACACATAAATCATAAAGAAATGTTTGCAGTTTTATACTTTGATTCTTTAAATATGTCAGTGCAGACTTTGTGTTCTAAATAAAATCAAGCACGTGTAGTTAGCGCCCCTCAGCCAGGAAATGGAATCTATCTGTAGGGAACAGAGCAGCATTTTTCAGTAGCACTTAGTCTGCCACGGTTAGTCTTGCAAAACTTAAGCCTGTTTCTGAAACTGAACCCTAAACTTCCAAGACATAAATTTAAATCGAAGATTTTCACTGCCATGCATAAACATGTAACTGAGACTTTAAAATCAGCTGAAGAAAACAGTTTTCTAATTGAAAAAATGGTTTCCCACCGTTACGTTGCCTACAGACTCATAAAGAGCTTTTCCCATCACATTCCATAGTGTAACTACTACCCTGTCTGTGTTTCATTAAGTTTAAAGGCAGAATTAGAGATTTTTATAAATTGAGTTTTGAAAAGCTCTCAACTTTCCAGTTCCAATTAAATTGTTCTGCATTTTTAAACCTAAAGGTGTCTGAATACCTACTTCAAACCCCCTGGTCTTTGTGCCCCTTTCATAAAATTTCATTAATTATAATCACTGAACAGTTTGCAGTTGTTAAGGGACTTTATCCCTGTGAGACAGCTAAGTGCTCTCACAGCTTTGATAGCCTAAGAATGGTATATATAATACATTTAAGAGGCTCTCCCTGAGTCAAACAATCTGGGATGAAGCTAGGCGGTGCACACATGCTCCTCAAATGCAATCTGCTGCTCTCTTTGTTACTGGAAAAGTCACCCACCCCTTCTTTGTTACTGGAAAAGTCCAAATTGGGAGCAGACAGGATGACGGCTTAAATAACATTTTGTGTCTCCTTTTCCTCACTGTCTGCCTCCTTCCCTAATTATTTTACTCCTTGCGCTAATACGCAACACACTGTCTCAAACACGAACATGGTCCCCTAGAATCTCACTCCACTGCAAGTTCATTACTTTAGAAATGGCAATTGTAATGCTTCATTTGTGTCTGATGTTACTTCCTGAGTGACAATTCTGTGACTCTACAGAGAACAACCTAACGTCTCTGCAGCCCCTGATGTCTCCCACTGCACTAAACACTTAAGAGTTGCTGCTCATGCTTGTTTTCGCAATGCTTTAGCATGAGGTAAAGGTTGAGTAAACAAACATCCCTCTGGACGAGTATTCAGGGACTGAGTAGGGCCTCGTTGGAAAAAAGCAAAAGTGAGGCAAATTGAGAATAAAACAATAGAAACAATTGAAAAGACCTAAAATTAAAAATAAGCCTTTGTTCCTTGGGAAATCTCAGCGTCACAGATTCCCATTCTTTACTCAGCAATACACTGTCGTGTTTTCAGAATGACTCAAGGAGCATGTAAGGAGATTCATCGTGTTCGGAGAAGCTGCAGAGATTAGTTTAAAAAGGTGGAAACTGCTCTCCTTGTCACCTTTTAAACCACACAAAGGTACAGTAATCATATTCAATATGACAAAAAAATAGGCTTGTAAAAAGTCTCGAGTTCCTCACATAAAAATCGGTTTAAAGCTGGTACACACGTTTTATGATTGTTTTGATGCCTCATGTAGTTTTATGCACACATGTACCCCGCAGACACCTCATCACCCATCCCAAATGTCATTAGTTTAAGGAAAAGGTTTATGTGTGATCCTGCAGCTCCCCAGTCCTGCTGCTGTTCTTCCTGCTAAACTGAAGTTTGTGACATCTCTCTTACAGGAGCAACATTAGAGGGAATTATGGCCTCAGGTGAGGAAGAAGCAGCATGAACAGATGAGATGCTCTGGACTGAGTCTCATGTTTGTGTAGAAACATTAGTGAGATCAAATTTAGAGATCAGAAAAGAGAGTGAGAAAAAGGTAGGAGGTACTGCATGGCTGAAACTTTCTCCAAAGGATTGTTTTTCCAAGCTCCGCAGGAAGCATCTGGGTCTGATACTCCAGACTCAATGACGTTTTACTGCTACAATGTAGCAAAAGAAAAATGAAAATGGAATCACAGCACGTGAGTCTGAATTAACTTTTCATTCATCTTTACATTCCTTTAACTTTCATATATGACCTCCATCACAATAAAGTTGAAGAGTCTGAGCAAACCTACAGTGATGCAGGCTGATACAGCTCTTCAGCGAAGCCTCATTAATCTGTAGTGCTGGCGATATGACCCTACTAACATCACTGGAATTACATTTGATGTCTACTACAAATTCAGAGAATGGCTTCAAAAGACATGACTGATTATGCTACAATTGCTTCTGCAAAAGGAAGTGGATATTTCTCCCTGGAACTTTTAATGCCTTATGGCATTTCAAGTGTAACTAGTATAATCAGAACCAGAATCAAGCCCAAAGGATCAGGGAACGAGAAAGAGTAATTATATTATCAGATTAGTAGAAAAATTACTACAGCCATAAAGGGATGGTAGAGGATTAATTGCTATGTGAAAAAAGTTTCATTTTTGCAGGAGAAAAAGGAATCTGGATACATGCATCAGTGCAACCTTCTTGTGTTCTGTGGGAGGTGATGCGAGACACCACAACGCTTGAGGTTTCTGAGCAGAGTAGAAAAATGTGGATTTTGCTGGTCTGAGGATGAAGGAGTGCAAGGGGAAGACCTGAAGTAGATGAAAGTGTTGGGTGTGAAAGAGGAGGGATGAACCTTCCAGTTCTTACTGTAGAGTACTGAGAGGAGTGTGAAGGACAACCTATAACGTTAAAATTATCGGTTTTCTTCTTTTTGCCACAGAAACAGCCATTACTCCATGCTCCTGTCTGGAGTGGCAGAAGTGGCCAGCATATGAGTGTTGTAGGAAAGGAAGGAAAGAGGCTGTGGTCACACTGTTGTCTCTGATGGTCTACAGTAGCCACCTCCTCAGTCTGAAGCTAGAAATGAGTTTGTTCATACAAAGGTAAAGATATAAAGCTGAATCTTTTCACTCAGGAAATAAAGAGATTTATTATTATCTCAAAGCTTCTCATGGCAGTTTCTACAGAATATTATTAGTGTTTGAAGGGTCCCTTTAGTGTTTTTCAGTGCTTACCATGCATTTCTCGGTCCATGGACTATGCTTACACTAATCAATGGAGCAGTGCCAACACAGGCCCTTTTAAAGCACCTGCAAGCATTCACCCCTTGTCGTCTGTTCATGCTGTGCTCTTAGAGGTTTTTAGTGCAAAAAATTCCCAGGGACATCTGAGAGGCTAGTGCAAGCCAAGAGATGTTCTCACAAGGTACCACCCTGTTGTGTGGAAAAAAGGAATTGTAGCTCTTGAGAAATAAGTGGTGCTGTACCAAGTCAACCTCAGGGAGCAGAATGTGCCTGATGAAGTGAACAGGATGACATATGAGACACTTTACAGATGTGAATATGGGAGCACAGAAAAAGAATGACATTCAGCCTAGCATGGACTTAATAGCAACTTCTCCTTACCTGCCTTTGAAAAGCACCAGGTAAGTTCAGGTTCTTTGATATTATTTTTTAA
Source organism: Phoeniculus purpureus (assembly GCA_028565055.1). NCBI lineage: Eukaryota > Metazoa > Chordata > Aves > Bucerotiformes > Phoeniculidae > Phoeniculus > Phoeniculus purpureus. Next base: position 42,759,651 of record JAOXOE010000405.1, read on the forward strand.
TCAATTTGTTTAGTAGAATTTCACGTACTTCATTCTTCATGACAATGTGGGATTCAAAAATATTGTTCTTCAATCCATTTATGTATTTTATAGTCTTTAGTTCCTGTTTCCCTGGCTTTGTGCCCTTATGAGCCAGTCATGGAAACAACTTCATGAATATGTAATCTGGTTCAAGTACAGCCAGCAGACTTTAATTGCTGGTGTTCTTACAGCAGAAAAAAACCTCTCTGTTTTTAAAAATTTAGAATTTTAAGTGGTGAATTGAACATAGTTACACTACCTGTGGAGTTAAAACACATTTGCAATCCTGCTTCAAATAAATCAAAAAAATGTTTGGTTTATATAGACTTCTAAAGCCTCATGGTAGACTTTTAAAGTCTTAGTTAATTCTTAGGTTCTTTAAACGTAGCCACTAAATAAAATGCTGTTCTTTCTTTAGCTTGAAGAAGAGGAGACTGAGGGGTGACCTCATTAATGTCTATAAATGTGCAAAGGGTGGATGTCAGGAGGATGGAGCCAGGCTCTTCTCAGTGTCATCTGGTGATAGGATGAAGGGCAATGGGTGTAAGCTGGAACATAGGAGGTTCCATATAAATAAAGGAACCTCTTCACATTGAGGGTGACAGAGCACTGGAACAGGCTGCCCAGGGGGGTTGTGGAGTCTCCTTCTCTGGAGACGTTTAAAACCAGACTGGATGTGTTCCTGTGCAACTTGGTTTAGGTGATCCTGCTGTGGCAAGGGGATTGGACTGGATGATCTTTCAAGGTCCTTTCCGATCCCTAATGATACTATGATTTTTTTTTTTTAAAACATCAGAAAGTTGATTAAAAAGAGCAAGGGAAGCTCTATTTAACCAAGATAAAAATCTGAAGAGCTGTGTTTCAGAACAAGTATAAACTTTTATTTACTGTTCAGTGTATTTAAGATTTCAGACTTCTCTGTAATGACAGCAGTCAGAAAGTTACCGATGTGTCTTCAGCTGGAATAACACATTTAACAAAGTAAGGAGGAAAAATTACAAACAACTGTGCATCTGCTTCCAGGTATGAGCAATAGGGTGCTGCAATATTCACTGAAAATATACCGAAATCGTTAAGAAGTCAGCAATGTTCTAATTAAAAAGGCATTTAATTTAAAAAGTTCTAGCAACTGTCACACTTTCTCAATCCTGTTATTCTTTAGTGTGATTATCAATAAGTATGTTTGCAATTATGTGTTACTACTGCCTAGTGTTTGTACTGTGTTTAGAATTGACCTTTGTCAGGCTTGCTCTGACTGAACTTCTGACCTGCAAACAGTTTGGTGGGGTTTTTTTTCTACTTGGTTTGGTTGTAACAGCAATTTCCCTAATTGGCTAATTGTTCTTACTTTTGTTTCTCTCTGTGTGGTACAACAGTAAGAAGCTGTGGCCCTAGGTATAATGAGACTTCTACAGCACTAAAAGAATGACATAGCTCTGAGAAACTCTGGCCTGGGATGACAGCAGAGACATTGAGACTTGAAGACACAGGATGAGGCGTAGATTAGTGCAGACACAGGGTTCTAAGAGGCGAGGCACAAGTTGGCAATGGAGAGTCCATGTCTGTAAACAGGTCTTCAGTGGTCAGTTAAAGAAGCGTAGACCAGCAGGTGCACAAAAGTGGTTTTAAGGGCAACAAAATGAAGAAAAGTAATGGTATCTTACATACGTAATGGACACCACATATGTTGTAAGTCTAGGTGTAACACAGAGGTGCAGCACAATAAAGAAAGAGGTGTAAAAGCATGTCATATTAACCTTATACGGAAGACCCCAAGTGTATCCTGGGAGGAAGAAGGAGAAACCATCAACATGAACCATCATTCATCCTGCCAAAGGACTCCACAAATGACACAGATGTCAAATGTCACATGTCGTGTCTTGGGAACATTTTTCTTAGCCCCTAGCTACTCTTTCAGAAGGACATAGGTCTCTTGTATGTGTTGTGTCATCTCTGTAATACATACAGATGTCTCAGAGAACTCAGGGCATCTAAACAAGCCCAAACCATTTATTGTTAGGCAACTGAGTTCTCCCACAGTTGATCAGATTAATCCATCAGAAAAGTAACTTGGAATTGGCACCACAGGTACCAACAGGAGACATTTCAGTTATGTGAAATTAGTAGTATCATTTCACAGCAGGGTTTGGCAGTTAATAGGTTGGTTTATCTGGCTCTGTGTAAGCAAAGTTTTGGAGTAAACAATGTTTTCTGGAAAAAGGAGAAAAAAGTCAATGTCAGCTTAGAGCCCTTTAGGTTAATTTGGTGACAGTTTTCTTCCTTTTCTTTATCTAGAGACAGCATGCTTATAAAGGTGGCAGCAAAACAGCAAAATATACTCTAGAAGTCTTTTGTGTTTTGTCTTCTGAAGAAAAGAAAGTATTAGAATTAGAAAATATTGCAGGTGGATGAGGACTACTGAATGTCCAGGAGGTGGATGGAAGTGGTAAATGTGGGACATCTTTGGTGCTGTAGGCAAGTTTTACAGCCAGAGAAAGTTACCTAGCAGAGTCAGAAATCTCCGTCTCGTTGCTCTGTGTGAGTATCCAAAATACACCTGTATAAACAGTTTTCTCTAGGAATAACTCACACAGGAAAAACAACAATTTGTGATGTATCTACCTCATTTAAAACATAAACCAGAAGATCTGTGTGGCTGAGGCATGGATCACTGCCAGGGAAATATCAACAATACAAGGGGAAAAGAATCAACGTTATACACCCGCTTTGCATTTTTACTGCCAACACAATTGTCGACGTTGTAAATTGACTCTTAACACCACAAATGGATTCCCACACGTTGTAAAGTAAATCCCGTAGACTTTTATTGGTATCATAAATGGCTTCTTAACATGTAAATGGCCTCCTTCACATGGCAACGTAAATCCCACAGGCGTTTATTGACAACGTAAGTCATAGAGCGCGTTGCATTTTGCTATTGTTGGCTTTCATTTAAAAACTAAATAAAAGTTTGAGGAAATAAAACACAGGGATTTGCACATTTCCAATTGTGGCCACCCTTGTTTTTCTGTTCCTGTGATGAATGTGAAATGCCAAAAAGACTCGATATTATTTTCTCCCCTTTGCAAAATCAAGCAGCTGAACAGGAATTCAACAGTCTTGATATTTCAGCAGGGGCTGACAAAATGGAGATAAGAAACTGTAAAGTGGTAACTGCAGTCACTCCCATTTCTTTGGCACCTCTTACTTGCAAAATCCCAAAGCGCTTCAGCAAATACAGAAAACATGTGTCAGGAAGAAATACAAGGAAGCATTTTTTATATTACAATAATGATATAGGCTAAATTCCTAGCTGCAGTTCTGCCATGTTGCTTGGCTTTACCCTGAGATATCTTGCCTCCCTGAGACTGAACAGCAACAGCTTTTTAATATCAATCAGAAAAACTTCACTACATCTTCAGACATAAACCCTGAACCCAGGTAACACTTAAATCTGAATGATCCTGTGAGCCATGCCCTAATTAATTAACTAATTGATCAGTTTCCTACAGTGAGATAGAGGGTGATGATTTGTGTGTGCAGTTGAATATCTAATTTCAAGCAATTTCGAGACCATAGCTTAACAAGACACTTGTCAAAGGTTACCTGAATGGCATATTGTTGTTATAATCCCAGTATATGCTGCTGGGATGTATATGTTCCTGAATATACATCTGTATACGTATCTCACTGCACATACAAGGTACACTGTGTTTAAGTCCCTAAGAAGGTGGTAAGTCAGACATTTGTGAGCAGAGCTGTGTAGCTCACTGTACATCAGTAAAGCCATCCCATGCCTTTAGGATTTATGGGCAACCAGCCAGTAGGAAATGCACGGTAGACAAGCTCGCAACGGTGAGCTGTCCGGATAGAACACACGTCAGTTTTCACCGGATTCCCCCGTGAACGCTGCCCAAATTATTACAACCTGAGTAACACGTATCAAGTAACGGGATGTGTATCTCCTATTACATAGCAAAGAAAATGTTTGTATGTGCCTGTCTATATATGAATTTTTAATATATACTAAGTAAAACATAGGAGTATTCACTAACGGTACAGCATTTGCAGGTTAATTTCTTACCTTGCCCTAAGAACCCTGCATGTAAGAGGACTCTGAAGTGTATTTGTTGGGTAACTACACCTTAGCTGAGGACAATTGTATTCTAATCACTGTTAAGGGAACAGCTCCTGTATTTTACTCAGTGACAGTTTAATGCAAAGTACTATAAACCAGTGACTGTTTAACACGCTGGCTATTCAACTCGGATTTCCAGGGGAGAGTTAGATGTTGAACACTTCTGAGGATCTACACGAAAGCATCGAAAGTTGAATTGAAAATGTCCTAAACCAATAACATGACTGACCCCCTCTCGTCACTCCATTTTGGAATTAAGCTACACGAGCTAACCTTGCAGTCCCAGCTGGTAAGTAACCTCACATTTTAACCTGCTCTGGTAGCATAGCAAGTCTTTTTGCATTTGTGAGCAGTGCAGTTTCTTCCAGATTTGTCTGATCTTTGGTCTGAGCATTAATCACAAGCCATAATCCTATTTTAAAGGACTGTAGTCAATGACACTCTCCCTTTTTGGCCATTAAAAAAGAGTGAACAGCCCACAATTATCTGATACAGATGATCTCAAATACAGTTAAATATTAATCAATTATTTTTACCAAACCTAAGTTTTTCCCAGTATGCACTTACATTAACATACACATTATGTTTCTGTCTGCATAATGTAACTGGAAAATTATAGCTTATTTTTTTCAATTTAAGTCTAAAAAGCAATTGCTGAATGAATTGAGACAGCAGCAGCTTCAGAGTGCTGCAGAACTATTTAAATATTTAAAAGTTTCTTTAAAGATTGCCTTAGAGGAGAAAAGATTGTATTGTAGAGTAGGTCTGACTTTCAAAGTCAGCTCATTAATCATAGTTAATGCTCCTTGTTATAGCAGGTACTAATCTGTACTTCTTATAAACTGACACTGCCCACAGCATGAAAATATTTCTGATCCATCTAATAAAAATTTATAGGGCCATTCCCTTCTAAGACTGTTTTCTTGTTTCCTTTGTAGCCAATAGCAATGAAGTAAGAAAGCTGCAAAAGGTATTTGAAATTCTACATCTATTTATATTATTTCCTATATTAATGCGTTTATATGTAAATATACAGGTATGATATCTACACGTGGACATCAAGTCGTTCAGGAAGTTGCCTAGAGAAGTTCTAAAAAAAATGCAAAAATGGAGATTCATCTGCATGACTTCTTCCTTGTTCCTGTGTTTAAAACAATCTTATAATGAAGAATTTTTCTCTTGCTTGAAATCAAGATCTTCAAAAATACATTGTTCTAATTATCTACATTTCAAAGGAACTAAAGCAACTTGGTAGACTGAAAGGTCTGGATTCAGGTGATGTGAACATCTAAATCTCACTTCTGAAATGCTTTCAGACTTCACAAGGTTATTTTATAATGAAGGAGATCTTAATCTTTATGCCATTAGCTCTCTGACACGTGATCACTGTGGTGAGGACAGGTGAGTAGTCTCTGTTGTGGTCCAGTTCATAGTGTCTCTTTATGAGTTATCTTGCCAATTGTTGCTGCTGTTGGAAGCTGTTGGCATTGCCTTCGCCTTTGTCTTGTCCCCAGGTGATGCTCTTAGTGACTTCAATTCTGGACCCAAGGGGGATGCCAAATTATGGATCTCCAGTGTGAAGAGGCTTTGAAGTTTCAGTATCGTAACAGCTGTAACACGCTCACGTATCATGGTCATGTATCATTCTGATAGAACTATACACAGAATGCTCAGTGAGACTTGAAGATGCATTGTACTTTAAAACAGCCTCAAACGCTATTTCTATTCATCACTTTGCTTTCTTCTTTTGGCTAACAATGAATAATTGAAACACCTTGTTTAAAATACTTGGCTGCAAAATTTCATTCAAGTCACCCCACTTAAAGTTACTGAAACATAGTTATACAGGTGAGTAGATGACTACACTTCAAGGTAGAGATGCCTTCTACCATCCTTATTGTTTACAACCTATTTCACAGTCTGGAAGTCATTGGTCATTCCTGCTGTATCTACCTGAATAAAGAACCTCTCTTATGATGACTAAACTTCCATGAATTCTTATCAATTCTTTTCTGGGCATGTAGATAACATCCTGCAGAATTTCAGTATTACTGTGTTAGCCAGCTTGTGAGCCAAGAAGACTCATGCCTTCTGTGTAACCCCTCCAGGTGATCAATGCTGTTTTCTACCTCTCACCTATGGAAACATGTGGCACCATCTTTGTGTGTTTGTTCATTCATGAAATGCTTGTGTACAAGCTAGTGAATGTGTCCATTCTCCCTCTTTATCACCGTGTCTGCTTGAGAAGCCTACGAGTCATGAGAAGCACCTGGTAGTGCATGCTGGTTCCTCATCTGAAGAAATAAAGGTCTGGCACACATCAGGCAGAGGACTTGAGTACCTGAGATACCCTACTGGTAAAGCACAGAAGCCTAAACTAATAGAGTGGTTGAGTAAAGCCCTACATAAAAGCTAAGATATCATCAACACTTAAAATTACAGGTGCTATTTCTTTGACTTCCTAAATTGTCTCCCTTGCTAAACTGCATATCTAAATAAATTTCTCCTTCCAGTTTCCATTAATGATGACAACAGATGAACTTCTGTTTGCCTATACATCCAAAGGTTGCCTGATGTACTGGGAATATTTATGTTATGCCTTATTCACTTGCACTAAACAATGTCAAGATGAAAAACTGTTGCTGGAAGCCTATTTTGTAAGACACTGGTGACAGGAGCACTAGCTCTAAGTCAGGAATGCCTTGATTGTGCCCTTGCCTGGTGTGAATCTAAAGTACTTTCACCTGCAATTGATGAGCTAATCTTCACTGGAATCAAGTTTGTTCTGCTAATGCTGAAAGAAGGCAGGAATAGTCGGTGTTCAGGAATTCAGGAGAAAAGCAGTATCATCACTTAGCTGCAGGCATGAGTATTTAATATAAATTGCTTCAAAAGCTGAGAAGCAGGATAGAAGACTTTTCAAGAATAGTTATTTTAGTTCTTGTAAGGTCATCGGAGACTGCTTCTTTGACTGTGAGTATGAATTGTTTAAATGTATTCAGTTAAAGTGTTTAAATACTTTAAGGAAAACAAGGTTATTGTACTGTTTATTATACTGAGTGATTGACTTCAGAGCATCTGTGAGCAAAGTCCACTAAAAAAAGCAATGCATACATTTCAGGCATTCTGCTGTATATTGTCACGTCTGAGGACTGAGTGTTGAAAAGTTGCTCTCTTGCTTATGAGACTTATAGCCATGGCTCAGTGCTAATGAGTGCAGACAAAAAGATGACTCTCATAGTGGCAAAAAATGAGCAGATTAGCACAGAAATTTTTCAGATACTGCGACCTCAAGGTCAGATTTGTTGTATCTTAAATGCTTCATTGGCTTTGTACACAGCCATTTGTGATGGTCTGAGCGCTGCTCCTCACAAGCCATGCTGACAAGATGTCTCTTAGAATAATTTTTGGGTGAGATGAAGGTGCTACCACAGGTTAGGCACAGCTCCCACAAGCTTTCACTTAAACGTGCTGCCAGGAAACAAAACACTCTTCGTGGGCATTGTATGCAGTTGCTTAATGACCCAGTAGAATCTCACATCACTTTTTTTCCTGTTGAAGACTGGGAGCACGCATTTGTATGTGTTGATTGCACTTAATCACTCCCCACTGCAATGCACAATGGCAGATTACATCTTTTTTTATGGGCGTATTTTCCTCTGGAATAGCATAACACAACCTTTATTTTACTGGTAGCTCAAGGATGTGGATTACATCATATGTCTGCCAGAGACATCAGCGCGAGTTTGGCCACTAAGCTTTAAAAGGAATCCAAGCAGATTGAGTTCCTCATGCTGTAACTACCACAGTAACTACTTTCTGTGCGTAACAGCTAAGCCTTTTACAAATATGCAGAATAAATCATAGGATGATTAAATAGAGTTAAAAATCCTGTAAGAGAAGTAAATTTTGGTATTCTTTTCGAGGCAAGGTCCTTCCTTGCAGACACCTCCTGTCTCTTCAGCAATTAGGGTGATAGTAGCCTTTGCTGAGACTATGGTGACTCTGTGTTTTCTTAGTCTCTCCTTTATCAAACTTGTGCCTCTAGTGCTTTACTATTGAAGGCCACATATGAAAAAAACCGCTGGGAAGTGTTTGCTTGTGTCACAAAGAGAGCTTCTGTTTTCCCTCTAAAGGTAAAGACAATTTACCATTCACGGTATTGGTGGGGGCAGTGTCTGCTTTGCTTTTTGTGTTTACGGTATGGAAGTCAAAATATCCACAAAGGGCCCCCCAGAATAAGATCAATGAGACTTAGTGCAGAAATGATCGTCCCCAAATCTCATGTGAGTTCTCAGAGCAACTGATTTCTCTGTAAATTGTTGAAACAGACTGAGATCAAATGCTGGATTTTAATTTGGAGTCCATCTTATTCATATGTTGGATTAAAACTTTACAACTAGAAGTTGTACTTGTAGATGAACCCAAATTGCAACATTGCACATTAATTATTTGAATTTTCAGTATCTGGAACTTAATCTCAAGTTTTGTGTGATGATCACATCCCCTGAACGTTACCAACAACCAACTGCAAGCATTCTGAGTAGTTCCGCAAGGAAATGTCGCATGAGAAACGCAGGAACAAAATGTATTGGAATTCAGATTTCAGCATCATATTACATTTCTGATTAAGATGATGAATTGCTGGTTTTTGATTTGATGAAAGTTTTATAAAAAATAGAGCCTGAGACTTATCTGTCTTACTAGAGCGTAAGCGAAGAGCAACTCCTTTGATCTAATTTAATGTAAGCTATAATCTAATCCTCCCATTTCTTTCAGAGTTTATTATCTGAAGGTGATTTGTGTTCTGGCGTTTAATAGAACATTGTATTGTCTGTCATTCATTTTCCTCCCTGAAACCAGTACATTTTTTAGCATAAATATGCTTTAGGAGTGTCAAAATCTGTTTAAAAGAAGCCGCCTTTGTGTGATCTTTGTACTATGGTAGACTCATTGCTCTAAAACTGCCTCTGCTGAGGGGCAAGATCTTTCTCCTTAGCTTCAGGAAGAAATGGTTATTTTGACATCTATACTAAGATATGTAGTTTCCTTTTCACCTTCCCTTGCTACAACCCTGATGGTTAATTATTGCCAAGTACCATGGATGAGTTTGTATAAATCAGAAACGTGAGATGCACATGGAATTCACATAAGGTAGCTCACATTTGGAAGACCTCAGAAAAGCACTGCCTGCAGAGGCACAGTACCTGTTGAGGCATTCATTTAGCCTCTTTCTCCTTTCGGAGTAATTATGTATTTGGGCAAAATGAGCAGCAGAAGACAGTTCTGGGGTTTTCCAACAAAAATTCAGGTGTTTTTTGGGGCAGTTTTTTACCCCAAAAGTGGAACAGTCGCCAGGAGCATAAGAAGCAGTGTGCCACAACTGATGGCTAATGCTTGCAGCCAATGCCAGCAGAGAGTGGATCTCAGTTTTCCTTTTTCCCTAATGAGAATGCCAACCTGCTATAGCTTTTCAGTGAACTTCTCTCCTTTTTTATCCCCCACAAAAATACAAATTGTTTCAGGACCAAAAAAAAAAAAAATCCCAAACAGACCTTGTCTCTTTCTCATCACTCAGCTTCTGGGAACAGGCACAAAAGAACAAGGTGTCAGTTCAACCAAGGGATGTGGTGAAATTCTTCAGCTTGTATAGCAAAGCAGACTCTGAGGTGAGCACCTGGATAGCTGCTAGGTTTGAAATAAATGGATCTAGGATGGACGTTTTTCCTTTCATAGAAATAAGGGCCTAGAAGAAACTGGCTGAGCTGCTCTGATCTCCTGGGGTCACCAGCAAGGTTGGCAAACAGGTCAAAAGGGGGAAACAAGGAGCATCAGTTACCCTGTAATGGCACTGACATAGCATTGCTGGAACGCTGAGGAGCTCAAAAAGAAATAAAATCTGAAAGACAGACACTATAGTGACATTTCAAATGGGCACATCCTCTCTTTTTTCTTTCAGAACAATAGCTTGCATGCTCTCTTTTTTTTTTTGTTCATAGGTTAGGTGTGAAATGGTTTCATTTTTATAATCTATAAATACGTTTAGGTGAGCAGCGAACCAGTTTTTGATGTGAAAACTTATCCCATGAGCTCAACACCAGAAGCAGTGCGAAGGTAATTAAAAGATAACACGAACTAACCATAACCTGAAGACAGGATTCAAACTTGGGCAGAGACAGGTAGAAGTCTGTATGAAGAAAGATGTGACATTACTTGTTAAAACAATGGCATAATGAAATTGTTACTTGTTATATTATAAAGTGTAAAAGAGGAGACTGAGGAGTGACCTCATTAATGTCTCTAAATAGGTGAAGGGTGGGTGTCAGGAGGATGGAGCCAGGCTCTTCTCAGTGTCATCTAATGATAGGACAAGGGGCAATGGGTGTGAGCTGAAACATAGGAGGTTCCACATCAATATGAGAAGGAACCTCCCAGTGAGGGTGACAGAGCACTGGAACAGGCTGCCCAGGGGTATTGTGGAGTCTCCTTCTCTGGAGATGTTTAAAACCTGCCTGGATGTGTTCCTGTGTGATTTGCTTTAGGTGATCATTCTGTGGCAGGGGGATTGGACTAGATGATCTTTCAAGGTCCCTTCCAATTCCTTATGATTCTATGAACTTTTGCCTTCACTCAATACTTTAAGCCAGATATGAAACATATTTAAAATGCAGTCTAAATGACATCCAAGAAGGGAACCATGTGGGGTCTTGCCACCACCTTCATAATTTCTCTGGGAAGAAAGGGACTTGAGACATCTATAGCCTTAATCTACCACCTCCTTCTTTAATGCACTGTTTGTAGAAGAAATGAGCTGATCACTGTGGACTCTTTGCTCATGCGATCATTGATCAAGAATATATATAAAAACCTAAAGCCAAAGCCCACTCAAATCCTAGAAAGATATGGTAGGATGATCACAAGGTTATACAGGTTAAAATTTGACGTGTTTTGTGCATCCAAAGATATCAAGAGATGTATTCAGAGATCTATTTCTTTGTTGCTTTTGGGAAAGAGTTTTTGCACTGACGCTATGGAAGGAGCTCAGTAATGCTAAGCGCACAGTTAACCTCTTTCTCTGATCACCTATTTTGAATTTAAGAGAAGTCACCAAAAATAGTAAAAGAAACCAAGCAGCAGGCAATAGGACATGATGTAAGCTTCCTTCTGTGTTTGTCTCCTCTTAGAAATAGGAAAAGGTTGTGTTCATGGATGACTCAGTGCATATTGAGCATCACTAACTCTGGATTAGTGACCTGGGTCCCAGTGGAAATGGCAGTCAATTTTTTTTATCTGTCTCCTAAAAACTTTGAAGCTTTTAGCAGAAAACTTCTGGATGTTTGCGTAGGTCACCTCCATTTGGGCTCTGTGGGTCCTTTTAAGATTTTATGCCTTTGCCCACGCTGCCCTGATTATATTGTGTGCTTTTCTTTGAACTCCTGTGGGCCTCATCCTTTTCTGCATTCGGAAATGCCAGTCTAAATTGCACTGACTGATTGTGTGTGACCATCTAGGCTGACAAACTGTGACTTAAATGGGACAGTGTCAATTTTTCTCAGACAGGGAAAGGTCATTTCAAATTTGAAGCCTGTATCAAAATGATCCATTGAATCCGAGTTCTTGGTTTGAAGGTTAACATTTCAGTGACGTACACTGTCATTAATATGATTAATATTTGATTTGTGATTTTCCAGTAACAGCAGCAAAAAACAATGCAGCTGGAGATGGTTCTTGTTTTCTACGGCAGCACAATATTATAAAATAGAAACTTTGAAAATAATTGTGGAACTGGCCTGTCCCAGCATCCCCAGTCGGTAACGGGATTTGAGAAAGACACTTGACGTTAAAAGCAAAAATAGAGCTCTGTCCCTGATCATAGGATCATAGGATCATAGGATGTTAGGGGTTGGAAGGGACCCAAGAGATCATCGAGTCCAACCCCCCTG
>JAOXOE010000405.1:42771852-42792345 GCA_028565055.1 Phoeniculus purpureus
GCATAAAAGCTCCTGAAACTTGGTACCATGTTTTAGGGTCATTAGGACTTAGCAAATAAACTAAAAATGCAGAGGTGAAAAACAGGGTAGAGAGGTCTTTATTTTCACCAGGAACTTGAACATGCACTGGAGACCAGAGAAGAGTGTTAATGACATAAGTAGCATCAGGGGATCCACTTGACTGAATACAATCTTTATTTTATTTAAGGGGAACTGGTTTTTCAATCAGTGCAGACTTCCATAGGCATCCTTGAGGGGAAGAGAAAAAACCTGCATGTCTTTCACCCTATTACAGGCTTGTAGCTGATCAATTATTGATGTTATTAGAAATGTACACCAGAAGCTCTGTCATGATTTGGCTCAGATAGAGACTAAAGCTTTGAATTCAAGGCTGAAAATCGAACAGGTCTGCACTGTTTATATCATCAGTAGAACTGCCACAGGTATTTTTGTCTGGCACTATAGTCACTGAAATGAAGATTTTCAGAGGAAAAGAAAGCTGTGGCTGTAGAACCACAAAAAGTGTCTGTATTTATCTTTGAAGGTGGGCCAAGACTTATTAGGCATTTCCAAAGAGAACACATAGGTTGGAATTAAACCCATATCTTTGTCCCTGTGGTGGTGACAAGTTTTGATGTAGCCACTTAGACTCAGGACTCCAGAAAAGAAATGATCACAAAAAGCTTAATAGCCAGTGGGGTACTGGTGTGTGAGTTGATGTTTCCTTGCTCTGAGCTCCTGTGACGCAAGAACACAGCCAACTGCTCTGAAAACCAGACAAAGGAAAATGTATTTCCAAGGAAACTTTGTGAAAGATCAGATGGTCTGGAGCAAGTGGTTAACTATAGAAAACTGCTATAACTCCCCTCATAATAGACACTAAAACTCCATTTTACCTTTGGGGAAGAAATTCTTGAAAGAAAGTACTTGATTTTAGTGTCCTGCAGAAAAGAGAACAGTTCCTTTATCTGTCTAGACAGTGCTACCTGGTTGTCTCTGTAAATAAGTAAGCTATGGCATCCCCAAGAGCCTCGTGTGTTCTAGGGGATTGAAAAAGGCCATTTCCAAGCACTCAAAAAAATGGCCACGCTGACAGGTTAGAAAAGAAAGAGTTACAAGCCAGCAGGTGCTTCAGACAGACAGGTTCTCAGAAGACATCCACCCCAGCAAATCTGGGCAAATCTCCACCTGCTAATAAAAGGTAGGAAGGAACCACTGAGTTTGCGCGCATGCCAACATCCAGAATTTATTGCATCAGCATAAGTGTGGATTTTACAGCAAAAGGTAAAGATGAAATTAAAGGAATATAAATTGCAACCTTACCCACGTAGGCGATAAGTGAGAAAAGTTAGAAGAATCATTTGACCATGTATTTGACTAAGGACTGTTACTGGCCCTAGCAGCCAGCATGATTAGAGGGCAAAACACCAAATGCACTTTTCCATCCAGTATTTAGAGCAACGTTGGAAGATGCATGAAATCACTGTGATGAATCAAAAAGACATTTCTCTCTTCGAAAGGAAGAAGAGTTAAGCTGGCATAGAATAAAGCCTCATGTTTCCTGAGTCGATTGTTTGAGGCAATGTGCACCCACAGGTGCTGTAGAAAACAGCTGGTTGAACCTAAGCACCCATTTAAAAAATACTCTAATCTGAAAACTGTGTGTGTGAATGAGGTTGACCAGGGAAGGTCAGTTTGGGTGAAAAAGAAAGGATTTCAGAGTCAGGTAAACATTGTGAGAGGTAGGTACAGTATTGAAAAATGGGTATAGATAAAGAGGTTTTAGTTGTTTGCTTAACATTTTATACTTGTAACCAGACAGTTAAGGAAAAAAGGTTCTTCTTTCCAATATTGTGCTGTAATTTATTTTCTGTAGGCGTGTAGGGAAATCCCGGAGAGTTAATGGAATGGGCTGCTAGACTGCTACCAAAAAAATCCAGTTTTCTCTATTTGTATTTATTGTCTAATGCTGCATTGCAAATTGGTCCTTTCCTTCTGAACCCTGTGCACTTTCAACATACCAGGAACTGTATGAGAAAGTGTGACCAAGTGACATTTCTTTTTAGGACTAAATGTATCGGGGCTTCCTTGTGTCACCTTACATGCCTGGAAAAGACACTGGCTTCGGCTGCTCCCCGAGCGACCCCAGGCATCTTTCCCAGCTGAAAGACCATAAGCTCACAAACATGATAGGTCTTGTATGATATTTCCAGCCAAAATGAATGTTCAGAATATATTTCAATTTTCCTTCCATTTTTACCTCTTCATGTTTCCCTTTTCACGTGTATTTCCTTTCTCATGTCCTGCAACCATAGCCCTATAATTTTACAGTGGCCTGAAAGAGTTAGTAGAAAAAAAGACATCATAGTGCTCAAGGGGTAAAAATACCCAGACTGTGATACTACTGCAGAGTTTCTTCCAAAGTCTACAGTACTGCTTGTGTCCGTGCTGGAGGCTGCTGAGCTGGATACTGAGGCATTCACAGGGGTTTGGCTGTACCTGTGACCTTTCTGATCATTATTTTCCCCATGATGGGGAGTTCTAGTCTCAGTGCCTCTAACTGGCATGTGTGCAGCTTAGGAACTGGTCTGAAGCTACATTTTCATTCCTTCCCGTGTAACTGCTTCCTCTTTACCTATCACTCAGAATAGAAATGTAATGGCTTTAAAAAAAAATATGTTTAAAATTTTATCTGTGATTTTTACCTTTTACCTCTCAGTAAAAGGCAGAAAAAAGATTGTAAGTGGAAATGGTATGGCCGAGCATTGAAAAATGTGTTGAGGTGTTCGCATCACAGAATTATAGGATTGTTTAGGCTGGAAAAGACTTTTAAGATTAGCAAACCCAACCATTCACATTCTGACAATTTCTAGTCTTTGCTGGGTTTTGGCTTCCAAGCTAGACTTCAATATATACAAAAGACAAGACTGGTAGGCATAGCTGACTTGAGCTCTCACAAACTGTAGAACGTGAACTTGCAAAACCAGCAGAAACTATTTCTGTTTGGGGTTTTCTTCTTGTATCTTCCCCACCCCACTCCCTTTTCTTCTTTTTTTTCTTGATGGCCTAGTTTTCTGACCAGCAAAAGCTCACTAAAGGTCAGATGAGCACCGCAGCTGTGACAAAAAAAATGAAGGACGATGTAATCCAAAGAAGGGAATAGGAAAAGGCCAGGGAAGCAGGACAGCAGCAGGGCTCTGATAGATCAGCTCAGCTATCTCTCTGGATGCCACAGGCAGTGCTTTGGCCAGGTTTATACATCAACACTCTAAATATATAGCAACACAGAGTATTTGAAATCTCAGGAAATCATTTTAACCTCGCACTTTTTGTCTTTCGTGTGAAACAGCTATTCAGGAATGCAATTTTAGTGATCACTTTGAAAACAAACGGTCTTGTGGGTTATGTTAGTGTATTTTCCCCTTGTACCTAAACATCAATTATTACCAAGACCTGCCTTTTTGCAGCGTCTCTCCATCTCTGTTCCTAGTCTGCTATGAAATCAATCCAGACACATACTAGAGGTAGTGCAATGAAATAAATTAACCAACCTCCTTTTCATTCACAGTGTTAAGCAGATGTCTCAAATTCTTTTTGGAAAGCTTTAGTCAGGTGAAAGTTAGCAAATTTAAACTACCAGCTCTTAGCCAGAGATACGTTAGCTACATCTGTATAGAAGTTTTGATGAACCACTGTAATTCTTGAACATTTCTTATTTGACCCTATGTCCTTAATGATTTTTCTCTGTTACAATTTTGTTCTAACAAGTTCTGCATCCAGTTAAATTAAACTCAAGTATGTGTAGATTGGTCAAGGTAAGTCTGGGTTGATTTTTTTTAGTTGTTGTTTTTTCATAAATCTGGGAAAAAAAAATAGCAAAGATTTTGAGCACATTCAACCTGAAAGTTTGAGGATATTTTGTGACCTCTGGTAAGATTCTGTGGTCAATTAGATCTGTATGTTCCTCTGGGGTGCTTGGGCTCTCACAAGAGTGTGTGGAACAGTCTTATATTTCTTGTATGTTCCTGGATTTTGTCAGTCAAATCAGTAGACTGTTTCCTGCTCTGAGACAGAAACAAATGTCAGTGAAGCACAGACCAAGCACAGTTGCTCCTGGTTTACCCTCAGTAATGTAATTTAGCAGTTTGGGAAAACTTCCATAGTGTGGCATGAGGACAACATAAACAGTTTTGAGAAGCTGCTGCTGTTATGGTGGGGGGCTGGGGGTGACTGATATTTTTTTATCAACCACGTAACTGTGGGGACCAAAACTTAACAGATAGAAGCTTCTGTTTAGATGACTGTGAGGAAAAAAATACAATCACGATCAATACACAATAAAAGTGTATTGGTGGAGGTTGTTAAAATAATTTTGCCAGCACCAATGTAACTTCTAATGAAAATTGTAGAAAGAGATCACATTCTTACATCCATTCATGGACCTATGTTCTCTCTTACTGGACCAAACACAGTTTGTTTCCTTCTCTTAACTCTATCATCAAGCTGAACATGTACGTTAGAATATGTACGCTAGAAAAGCCAACGGAAAACATTGTTGGAAAATTCTCAAAATTAAACACTTTGATCCTGAAGTCAGTCAAAGGCTTCTTAGAAAAAGTTTTCAGAAAAAAAAAAAACCCATCTGTAGGACTTGATTCTTTCAGTGTCACCTCAGAGCTCTCAAGTATCATGTAAAGTTGGTACTAAAACTGGGTGTCTGCCACTAATAGGCACTAATAATTAAACCTTGCCTAACAATCTTCACGATAATTCCTATGTGTTTTCAGAAAAGGCAGAATCTGCAAAGAATTGTCACTAACACAGTAAGTGATCTGTAATACCTAGAGCATATCCCATAAGCTTTGATTTTTCAGAGAAATTGGGTAAAACATAAGCGTCTGGTAGCTCTGCTTGTCCTGCCCTAACAGCCCACACGTGAACCCTCTGTTGACATAAATGCAAGTTGCATCTCTTCTCTTAATTACATCAGCTGCTCACCTGTACTAAACAACATTCTTATCGTAAAACTAATGCGGGATTGATAACAAACCAAATCTAATATAGTACAACCGAATGTGGCTTAATTGTGTAATTACTTTGTAGTTTCACTAAATGACAACTTCAGTGTCTTATGACAGTAGAACAAAGAAGTAGAAGTGGAGCACTCTTTGTCAAGGACAGGGATGGTGCTGACGTACACGCCACACCAGCACGAGTCTTCCTTTGCATATCACTAACTTATTTTTGATCCAGTAATCTGTGGCAAATGTGCAATTGTGTTTGTAGTAGTTTTTCTTACTTAATAGTACCTTTGTACTTACCAAAGAGTAAATTACAGAGTAAGTCCCCCATTTAGTTTTGATTCAGACATTTTTGTTTGTGTTTTTCTTCTGCTTGTTTGCTTTACTAGAAGCAAAAAAAGAAGGGTGAAACCTTACTGGGAACAAAAACAGAGCAATACAAATGGTTTAAAAATATCTATCCCCAGGAAGATTTCCTGTTCACTTAATCCCTGGCACCAAGTTGATGTAGTGCTGGAATTTAAAACTAGCAAATATGCAAACGTCAAGAACATCGATAGGACCTGTTAGAGTCTCAGAAGCTGTATTGATTACCTAGCAGGATACTTTATCAAGTTGTCAGAATTAAGCGTTGTTTTAATAGTCCCCTTTACCCATTTAATTGTTTCTTTTCCTCATTTACAATGTATGAGGGTGCATGCTGAAATCATGGCGTCCCTTTCAAAAGTATTAGCATTTTTTCCAGAAACTGCCTATTTTGTATAGCCTATCACTGGGTACTTTATCATAGTGATCAGTTAAAATCTGCTATTGATTTGTGTGTGCATTGAGTACCAGTCCATGGAAACTGGCACAACATATAACATTTCTAAAATATGAAGAGTCAGCTTGTTTGGTTTCATTGTGGTTCCCACTAGCACTTTGATGTCGGAGGCTGTTGCAGCAGTAGACTCACTGTTAATCTGTCTGTGACCTTTGTTTTAGATTGGATCTGAGTGGTACCCATTTTTATAAGATTCGACTTTTTCCTATTAGAAAAAAAACGCAGATTTATAAAAAATTGCTTCATTGAAAACTGAAAATGTTGATTATTTCCAATTCAAAGAAAGATCTATCAGAGATTTTAAATGCAATCTTGTTTTAGTCAGAGGGATGTTTATCAACTGGAGTAAAATAAAGAAGTGTTTGCCATCGCATATTGAAAAGGTGCAACTGCCAAAAAAAATACTTAATGCCCTTTGTAGTTTGGTTGGGTTGTGCTCTGACACATTACATTGCTCATATTTCCTACTGGTTTTACAACATCCATCACCGTTTTTATACAATCGGTCTTATAGATTTATAGAAGCCAAATCCCTGCCCTAACATCCATCTTACAGTCTATAGGAAAGTTAATGATACATGAAAAATGTAATACCTCTTAGTCAAAGGACAACGACGATAATCTGTGACCTCTTGCTGTCTCAGGGGGATGATGGTGCCTTTATTTTTCAATGTTTTCATGTAGGCAAATTAAACCACCAAAAGGCAACCTTTATTGCGAAGTGTTATATAGTTCTTTCTGCATTTAGGAACCTCAAATGAAATCCATCTAAGCAGTTGCAAGTAATGATATCAGAATATCTGAAAACATTTCAAGAAAACGGGGTGAAAAAGAACCACACTAGATGCATGACTGCTTTGAGTCTCCCAAGGTAGTAGGTTGTTAAGCAACAGAGCACATAAAATTGCTAATCCAGGTCTTACTCTGGCAAATCCTCCCATTTAACCAGGACCATTCAGTGACGATGGTATGATAAGCGAATACATATTGAATGCACACAGTATTATCAAAACTTAATGACGAGGATTATAAGGGATCAACAGAAGCAGCTACAGAAGCTCTGAACACAAGGCATCCATCACGTCTTACTCCTTGGATTTGGTCACCCTTGAAGATTGAAACATCAGCAGTGATTGATGGTCTCTGATGTGAGGATGGGGAAAGAATATTTCAAATATTGCTGGAAGGTGGAAACATTTTTCTTTCAAAAGGCCATTATTAGAATGTGTTGCTGACTTATGATCCTTGAGCCATTGGTGTGTTCTCTTCTGTGAGGAGAAAGACTGCAGGTAATCCTTCCACGTTTTATAATAGACTCTGCCTATCTCTTGCCACTCTCATGGCACTGCTTGAAAGCCATAGCACACTCCTGTCTTCCAAGGCCTGGCAGTTGAATGTCCAGGTTCTTTGTACAACTGCAAATCAAGTCAACCTTGGCAAAAATCTTGGTAGCTCTTTGCTGCGCTCAGTCCCATAGGCCAGTGCTTTCCTTTGTGCTGTGAGTGCAAAACTCTTCCAGCCAAAAACTCCAGATGAGGATACTATAAGTGCCAAACAGAAGGGAAGGATCAATTTTCTGGAGTGATTATCTGTTGTGATCCTAACAGCCCAGGCACAATGCTGACTTGTTCATTTCATCCTCCACCAGGACCCACAGGTCTTTTCCGACCCCTAGTCTAGATCACTGCAAGGAGTTGTTCTGCTCCAGATCCAGACCTTTATATTTAGGTTTTTTTACCTTCATGAGGTCCCTATGAGCTCAACTCTCCTGTCTTTTTGAAAAGCTGGGCCATGCTCCAGGATACCAACTGTTCTCTGAGTTTGATCTTGTGTGATCAACATATCATAGAATTTTAGAATCATTAAAGTTGGAAGAGACTTCTAAGACAATCAAATCCAACCTTCGAGCTGCATATACCCTGACCACCAAAGGATAAAGTGCTTTACTTTAACAGGCTGTATTTCCCCTCCTTACTCTTCAGGACTACTGCTGTATTTGGTAGAACAGCATCCAAATATGTCTCAGTAGCTGCCAAACAGACCCTGAGGGTAGAAGGCCTATGCAGGTTTAGAAGACAACTTTATTCTGACTATATTATCATGTTTGACACATTCCCCATTAGCTTTGTTGCTGTATCTCCAAGCACTACAATGAAAGCCTTTAAACAGCATAATTCTAGAAGCATTGGGAAGCAAATAATTTTAGGGCTGGCAGAGTATTGTTGGAAAGCATCACCAGATGCTTGCCCTGCTCTTCATCAGGCATCTGCTGTTGGCAACTTCTACAAACAGCACCCTGGGTTAGTCAGATCCTTTCTCTGATGCAGCACTGCTCTTCTTGTTGCCTTTGAAAGGTTTTTTTATTTCCATGGGTGTGAAAGAGTCTTAATATCACCAAGCACTTTTTCCCCAAGGGCTCAGCGTTTCCACAGTTACTGTTGGTGCTGAATTGACCTGACTCAGAACTTCATTAGTCTGGCATACACCATTTCTGAAAGCGACAGCTTGGGCTCTGAACAAGACAGCTCCAGAGCCTCTTCTGTTTTCTGGAGGAATACTTTTCTTCTTAGCCTAATAAAAGTGCAGATCTGGACCAACAGAAACATCTGAGGCAGAAACGTTTCACTTGCCTACGCATGTGTCTTTGCTCTTGGCATTGTACATGTATTAATGAATCCATAGTTAATAATTGAGATATATGCAAGCCATTTAGCAAGATGAAGTGGACATCTATTATTAATTGTTAAATTAATAAACCGTAATCAGGCACAGGCCTTGGGGCACATATCACTTTGTGAAAAACACATAGCATCATTTTGCAGTACAATTCCAGCAGCTTTGATGCTCGTTAGGATGTATTTAGGGATTATTTTTCTGTCAAGTTTGGGTACCACTTTGCATTACCAATCAATAACTATAATCTGATTTCTTCTCTGTGTATGTTGTTGCTGACAGAGATATGAACCAGTTTCGATAATCTGAAAAATCCATACAGGTGTAGAAAAAATAGAATGCAAATGATTTACCGTTAAGAAAAAGCTGTTAAAGTAGAAGTCTTAAGAGTTTGATCTGTTTAGCTAAACAAAAAGCAAAAAATAAAACTAAAGAATCTTAAGATTATGTAGAATTATATAAAATTTCAGTTTTCTTCAATTATTTTCAATTTTCAGAGATGCTAGTTACAGGTGATCCTTGTGAAAGAAATGGTTTTTATTGTATCACAGTCAAAGGGATTCTTTTCTAATTTAGCTGCTGGTCTTATTCACAGGGCATCCAAATACTGCTTGAGACTGTTGGCAAAGCGTAGGCACTTAAGTTCTTTGCCCTATACCACTATCTAAGGTCAAGGCACCTTCTTTCCTTCGTTACTTTTGTTGGATGATTAAACACTGACTCAAGAGCTCTTGACCAGATGCCTTCTCATGTTACAGCCATGTATTAACCAATCTTTTAAGACAAAGTATTATACTATCACAGAATCATTAAGGATTGGAATGGACCCCAAAAGATCATCTAGTCCAACCCCCCTGCCACAGCAGGATCACCTAGACCAAGTCACACAGGAACATATCTTATACTATGTGCCAGTATTGCAGCTGGCAGAACTGGCCAGTATTATAGTTGGGACCCTGATCTCTTCTGGGGGCTTCAGGGCTACGAGAACACAAAATGAAGGATACCTGTCCAGGCAGCAGCATAGCTAAGCATTTTCCAGTAATTGCAAGCAGTTATAATGGTAATAAGATAATAGCAGGAAAACTGTACAATTATTTGTCAAACCTCATATGAAAATGCAGGTCTCCAAAATGCAGTAATCTGCTAATTCTCAGCTTCTAAAGCCACATTTGAAAAGCTGCTTTGTGCAGACAGGAGTTTTTTTTTTTTTTTTTGTAAATCACAGCATAAAAATTAAATACAGAAGCAGAAAATCAAAGTCCTCTATGGAACTGCTGATTAAAAAAAGACACCCTGCTGTTGAGCTACCTGCCTGCTTAGGTATTTAGTGTGTTGGCTTGCCAAAACGCACAGCACACGCTTTGAGCACGGCCAAGTAGAATATGATAAAACCAGAAAACAGGACGCAATACTGCAAGAAAAGTGCGTGAGACAGAAAGGAAATGTGATGAACTAACCGCCCTTTATTTTGTCCAGGTTAAGGAAATAAGGATAAGTAGTAAGTTTTATATTCCACCTTGTATTTTCTTTGGGCTAGACTCTAAAATGCTTATTTAGTTTTGATTAAGGCATAAGAAAGGTTTTGAATTTGTTCCTTGTAGAAAAAGTTACTACATATGGAAGTTACCATACATAGGTGTGGATGGAGGCCCACAAAAATTTTCTAAAAGGTGTTCACAGTGAAATGCTGCAATTCTGTGAAAGCAGAACACTTTGAGATGCACATTTTCATTCTACGCGAGTAGTGTTGAACTGGAACTGTGATAATCTTATGGTTCTAAAATCGAACACGCTCATTTGCTGGTTTGAAGTAAATACACCAGGGGTGTGTGTTATGTTTATTTTATTTAGAAAAGCCTGAAATTATGATTAAAAGTTCCAGCGGAGACGCATGTTTGCGGCTTAATGCAGAATAAGAAGCTAAATTTACACAAAGATATCAAAAAAAGGGGACGGGTGTGGGAATCACTTAAGAATATAGGAATATATAAGAATATAAGAAGAATAGAATAAGAATTAAGAAAATAAGAATTTTATATATATATATATATACACACTCTTCCACTGACTTTATACAGGTAACTGAGGTGTCAGTGACTGATTTTCTTGTACCCCATTATATTTAGGAATACAGCAGGCAGAAACAGGCATAAAATTACTTTTACTACCATTTAACACTCTAAAAACCATAATTTTGTATCCACTTTATCCTTTTAGCAAAGACATTGGTGATGAATTCACCATGCCAATCTTTGCATAGAAAAGGACCGGATGACCACAATGTAACTGCAGCTCCTCAAGTTACTTATCCTGAGGACTGATCTTCTTGTCCCTCCCACTTCTCACTGCAGTAGCATCCAGTGTTACTTCAAATGTGTAATTTTCTTTGGTGATGGTGGGTCAAAGTTGAGCGATTTTGAAAGATTTTTGAGCTATGTTGGAAAAGAGTGAATTTGTCCTTCTATCAATAGCTTAATATAATATCGGTTCTACAATGCCCATATGTGTTTTACAGTTACTTCAAAGAAAGTGGAAGTCCTTTCTTGCCCATTTTCTCTACCATTTTTCAGAAAGTCAAGAAAGGGGCATCAAAGGATGCATTAGTATGGGCTTGGTTAAGTTTGGTAGATAGTAGCTTTGAAACTGAGTGTCTCCTGATTCAGGATCGAAAGCTGCTGTATCTATTTATGTTACAATCATACAATATTCACTCTGGGAAATTTTTAAAGGAAGTCTAGAGCATTTCTACCAGAAATATTGTTTGTCTTTTATAGTTACAACAATAGAAAGAAAAGACAAATTTAATGGAATATGTTTGAAACCAGCTTCCAGACCATTTAATTAAGGTTCTTCACCTCGTTACACATTTTACAGTGTTGTACTTTTAAGAAAAAGCTTTCCTCCTTAATTGTAAAAAATGACTTTAATAATTCAATAGGAAGGAACACAGTGTCTAAGGCCACAAAGAAATCAGCTTATGCCACCATGACTTGGTTGCACCCCTTCAGTTAATATTTGTTTAATCTCTTTCCCCTGCCCTCCGTCTGTGCTTTTGTAGTTTTATAAGAGCAGGAACTGTCTGACAGAGTAACTTGACCAAAAATTATACCACCTATCTAGTAATAGTGATTTGCTGTCTAATGGTTTAGATGGAATAGAGATTTGCAGGCTGCAGAAATATCATTAGTTAGATGCATGGATACGTGTGCAAACAAAACAAGTTTACTTACACGCATATCCAGAGAAAAGCTTACCTGGCTTAACACTTGCCTTTTTTTCCCTAGGTGTGAGAATATAGAATATTTATTAAGTTTTGTTGCAAATTCTGCCTGGCTGATTTGGTATTAACCTGCACTCTTCATGCTCCAAGTACAGCTGATGGCCTCCAGCTGCAGCTGAGCATATTGAGCGCTTCCACAGCTCAGATGGAAAAGAACACAAGATGAACTTAAATGTGCTGTCTTGAGCTATCAGACAGTTAGACATGGTCATTAGACCCTCCCTGAGGGGACTCTTCTTAAGACTTCTCAGACATTCATATATTGATCCAATCCATTAAAAACTATTTGTATGATTCAGCCTGGTGAGAGTCTCTCTTGCTGTTCCTGTGTCTCTACAAGCTATGAACAGAGGCCAGGAAACTTGTGTTCCAAAAGGAACAGCTGGATAGATGTATCTCCTTCCTAGAAGGACGAGAGTTGCTATAACTAAATTACTTACATGCAAACCATCAAGCAGAAAGAGGAAGGATGCCTTAAGAGCATAAGAAAGCACAATGGAAAAGAGTCCTGCGCACACTGTCTGCAGACATCTTTCATCACTCAGAGTTTGAGATCAGTTTTCAGCAGACAGAACAGCTCTGTTTTATAGTCTTGACACCCATAAAATAATGCAAATGTCTTGCACTGATTCATATAATCCTTAACAGACTGCCTAAAGTAAAGCAAATGTAGCACACAAGAACAACTGGGGACTACAGTTATTAAGCACAGGGATGTTGTTCAAGTTGGAAAATTGCAAACGGTGCTTATGATCTTGTTTACTCAACTATAAGCAAGTAAGGTCTGAGTGTGATGTTTAGTATCAGATCTCATATAGCAGTGTGTAATCCTGAGCTAATGCTCTGCAAATCCTTCAAAGCTCTGCAACTCTTCCTGGCAGGATAAGGTAAAAAGAAGTCAGCCCTGCAGTGAGTCAGGAATGGCTAAGGCAAAGCAACAGAAAGGGAAAGATTCTTGGAAGAGGTGCGTGCAGATGTTGTGATGTTCAAGTCTCTTAAACTGTCTGTGGACGCAGTGCTGTAATTTCTGACTACAGTGCATTAGAGATTGTTAAGAAAATGCACTTCTAAGAACAGATCTGCAGAATGTTGCCTTGGTTTAGTTGGTTGTTGAAGAGTCACGTTTAAGGTACCTTTATATTTATGCACACACACGTATGATATATACATTTATATATCATTCTGCATATATATATATATGTGTGTGTAAAGTAGAATTGTGTTTCCACTAGTCGCATTACCTACAGCAAACACCTGTTGGAACTTTTGTTACATACTGATAATTGTCTATTAAAAACCCTCTCATTTAAAAGACAATCTAGGAAAGAAGAAAGCCAGAAGTATTATATTGCTTCAGCTACTTCTTTTAGGTTAAAATGAAACTTCAGAAGATTAAAATTATGTAATTATAGAAATTTAATAAAATAATTACCTTTGTATATTAGAAACACACATCAATAGTAGTCTTTCTTTAACATTCTCATTTATTGACTCTGTGAGATAGAATGAATTCTACCCTATATGTATATATTGATTTAACACAATTTCTCCCCCAGACATCACAGCAGGCACTAAATTTAAGAAAAATAAAGATCTGAGATTTCATAATTACTTTCTGTGTAATGAAAAAGGCTAGATCCATGCTTATCCTCTCTGTACATCTCTAAAGCTATTTATCATTTTTCAGTCACTTAATAAACTACTGTGAGAGCCAGGCAGTCAGAACCTGCTGGTCTCCAGCATCAGCACTGCTGGCTGAGGGCAAGTCTAGAAGACACCCTGAGCACATCAGCAGCTTGTTAAAGTTGAACAGACATTTAGCTCTTTTGTTTTATTCTGTATCTGTATCAAATTGGTCAAGAAACATGTAGGAAGAAAAATAAAAAGGAGGTCAAAAGGATTGTTTATCTCCCTGACCCTGAAACTTTTCAGCCGAAATGGTTCAAAAAAAGCTGATTTTTTTTTTTATGAGTTTAGGAACACTTTTTCTTTGATGATGAGGAACAAACTTATACTCTATATGGGAAACAAAATATGATGTACATGAGGTTAAAAACCTAGTTTGGATGTTAGTGTGTGTGCAGCAAGTGAGATGAGGGAAACTAATTCAGAGCTTTACCTGCCAGGTATCTACTTGCCACTAACACAATTAAAAGCTATTTCTGTTCATGCAGGACAGAACATGTTGAAAATGGAGTTCCCTACACTTCAGCAAGCCAGATTGAAGTGATTTGGTGGACAGAAACTGGGCTTTGTCAGAAACGTTGCCTTGAACATAGCTGTGATGTGTGCAATTGCAGTATTTCAAGCTAGTCTGTACCTTCCTGCCTAATGTTGTCCCAGAATTATTGAAGCTGAAAAAGTTCTCTGGAGATCAATTAACCAAAAACCCTGCTGTAAGAGGGTCACTTAGAGCAGATTGCTTAAGAATTTTTGGTTCTGGAATCTCTCTCTCCAAGTTTGGAGAATCCATGGCCTGTCTGGACAATCTATTCCAGTTTGTAGCTACCATCTTTGCAAAAATGTGGCTTTCTTAGGTTCAAACAATATTTCTTACACTTGATGTTGTGCCCGTTGCTTCTTGTCCCATCCCTGAGTGCCACTGATGAAAGTCTATTTCATTGTCCTCACGCCATCCATCAGGTAATTACATGCATTGAAAATTGAGCCGCCTTTTCTCCAGGTTGAGCTGTCACAGCTCTCTCAGCTTCTCCTCAATGATAGTTGCACAAATCTGCAGCCTTTTGATGGACTCTAGTGTGTTTACGCCTTTCTTGTGTTGGGATGTTGGTGCCTTAAGAAGGGGACGTGGTCGTTAATCAGTAAAGCTTTAAAACCACAAAGAAGGAATGCTGGCTTTTCCATCTTTGATTACATACCAGCAGCATCAAATCTTACTGAAGATCAAGACAGAAACTCTAGAAGCCCTCTACTAAAGTGAAAGGTGATTATACTGTTCTAGCTTATTGAAACCCTGCAGATAGGTCATGACTGGCTCCAGTAACAAGCACAGACCTGACAAGACAAGATAAATCTGTATTCTTGTCTAAATTAATTGATCCGCAGAAGTCACCTGCAATATGTGACTTATTCTTGAATAACTGACCTTCACATCCCCAAGAGTGAAATATAAAAGGAAGAACTTACTCCTTCCGTTATGTATTTGCTTAAAAATATATAGCAGAGTTTCATTCCCTTCTACATTTCATTACTTTCCTGACCCATTCACTTTTTTGGCCTCTATCCCCTCCACACAGGATTTTACTACCTCATCCTGTAACATAAAAAATAACTTGCTTAGCATCAGTTGATCAGTGTCTTTTATAACAGATGTTCCTGCTTGGCTCTTTACCCACATCTGGAAGCGTTAATTAAATCTCCCTCTAACCTAATCTCTGCAGCACAGGCAGAATGTGTAGGTCTCATTAGTGCACTGCTACCTGCTGATCTATATCTAGTGTCTGGTTCTGTTATTCATATCGTTTTCTCACTTTCTTTAAAGCAGAGATGCTGATACTGACCTTCGCTATAAATGGTTGAAGGCATTTTTACACTGCAGTTGTGAAAGTACAGTGTAGTGAAAAGAGAAGCTTCCTAGTTTAAAACTGTTAATGTCCATGTTGCTGGTACTTGTGCCCAAAGTAGTGTTTCCAGCTCAGTTTGGTGGGGCCACTTCGTGCTGCAGTAGAGGGCTGTACGTGCTGAATATGTCATTAAAAAGGCGGATACGCGTCGGTTATTGGTATTAGAGAAATCAGGTTTCTTAGTGACATTTGGATATTTGACCTACTTTACATTAGGACTACTCTAATTCTTTCGCAAGAGAGCACAGAAAAACCCAAACATTTACAGAAACTGGAAGAAAAGTCAGTAAAGAATAATTGTGAAGTGTGAAACACCATCTGTAGTTTCACATCTAGTTTCCCTCTTTAATCTCTGTCTGATCAGTTTTTAGTCCTGCCAAATATGGGACAAATAAGGTATCTGAAGAGCCACAGAGTCAGACGGGCAGAGCAGAGATTTTGAGGGGTACAGAACATCTAACAAATATGCTGTAATTTCTCTAATACAAACCTCTTTAATGAACCCTGATGACCCTCAAAATACTGAAACTACAAACAGAAACAAAATTTAGGATCTTCAACACCAGAGAAAAAAACTCTTCTCATGAACTGAAATAAAAGTTTTCATAATTAGGCCCTCATGAATTAAACAGTGAGCTAATGACGGAGGTAGATCAATGGGAAGATATGGAAATACATTCCGGGAAAGTTATTACATGCAGTGCTAGATAAAAACTTGTCACTCAGTGAGGTACGGCAAGATTGCGCATGCACAGGATGGTAATACGGGCTCTGCAATTATTACTAAGAATAAAAGGACTTTATCAGCGGATCTCAATGACTGTTTTACAAAGAACTAGAATAATTTGTAAAATTGGAAACTGGGATGTATAACTGTGAAGTGACTGACAGTCGTCCAGAAGGCTAGTGTCAGCCCCGGGAACAGAACCAAGGACATTCTAATCCCTGGACAGAAATACTCCAAGTTGTCACTTTTTTTTCCCTCCCCAAATACAGTTCTGTGAATGAGTCATTATCTTGATCTAGGAACATTGTTTTTCACATCTTTGTGCCTATTCATTTCTTGGTGTTCCTGTGAAACAGATGATTTTTATCCCCCCCCTGTGATTTCGTTCATGAGAACATCTGTGCATGGGGACGGAAAAGTCCCCAGTGTACAGATCCTATTATCTAGCCACCAGAACGTGTAATGTTCTGCTCTCTGCAAATCACAATGGGTTTGATTCAACTACGTAAATATAGAAACCATCAATTCCCCAAATAGCTAATTATTTTTGAAAAGGATACATTATTACTGCTATTTTTTAGAAAGGCAAATACTCAGGAAACAGCTGCTTTGCACCCTTTATACTTTGGAAATGTTCAGGATCAAAGATGGATGCTAGTCATCAAAGACACATATCTGTCTTTCTGCCTTCTAGGTAGCAAGTAGACCTAACAACAAAGAATTAAATTCAATTCTAATAGATTGTATCAACAATTTGGAGAAGTGCTAATATCTAAAGGTTAAGAACGTTTCAGCTGATCTTGGCTGCCTCTAGTACCAACATCCCAAAAGTTAGTAACGAGTAGTGAAGTGTTACGGGACCATTCTTCTTTCCAGCTGAGTAGTTCTTTGACTAATGCTTCTTTCCACTGCTCTTTGGAACCTTTGCTGCTGAACTGAAACTGTCAAGCAAGGTGAGACTGTGACTTTGATCCAAATTTAATTTACATTTCTAATCAGATTGTTCTTTAACCTAGGAACTGGAAAACATCTTGTTTCTTGCAGATCTATTCCTTCCATTCTTAAGATCAACTGCTTGAAATGAATTTAATAATTTCATAATTCATCCTTTGGTATCTTGCCTATGACCAAACCACACAGAAACATAGAGTCTTTCTGTTCAAAAGGGTTATCTGGAGATCTTCTAGATTAATCTCCCTGCTGTGCTCTAGGACAGATTACACTTGTGACTAGTGGGGTTTTGAATATGTCTGAGGCTGGGAACACCACAGTCATTAGGGATTGGAAGGGACCTCGAAAGATCAACTAGTCCAATCCCCCTGCCAAAGCAGAATCACCAAGACCAAAGTCACACAGGAACACATCCAGGCGGGTTTTAAATGTCTCCACGGAAGGAGACTCCACAACTGCTCTGGGAAGCCTGTTCCAATGCTCCATCATCCTCACTGGGAAGAAGTTCCTTCTCATACTTATATGGAGCCTCCTATGTTCCAGTTTACACCCATTGCCCCTTGTTCTATCAGTAGATGACACTGAGAAAAGCCTGGATCCATCCTCCTGACACCCACTCCTCACATATTTATAGACACTGATGAGGTCACCCCTCAGAGCTAAAGAGACCCAGCTCCCTCCGCCTTTCCCCATAAAGAAGGTGTTTCTCTTCCTTCATCATCTTCATTGCTCTACACTGGACTCCCTCCAGCATCTCTGTGTCCTTCTTGAACTGAGGGGCCCAGAACTGGACAGAATGCTTCAGATGTGGTCTCACCAGGGCAGAGTAGAGGGGAAGAAGAACCTCTCTCAATCTGCTAACCACCCCCACTTCTGATCCACCCCAGGATGTTGTTGGTCCTCTTGGCCACAAGGGCACATTGCTGGCTCATGGTCATCCTGCTGTCTGCCAGGACCCCCAGGTCCCTTTCTCCTACACTGCTCTCCAACAGGTCAATCCCCAACCTGTACTGGTACCTGAGGTTGGTCTTTCTGGGCAAAGCAAGAAAATCTGTTCCCCTTGCCTCCTGTACTTTCATTGAGGTGCATTAAGAAGCATCTGGCTGCAGCTTTATCAGACTGCCAGCTCTTTTAGACATTAAATCTCCTCTGATGAGCAACTGCAGCTCACTAAACCTCTTGTCAAAGAGAGATGTTATAAGTCCTTAATCATATTTGTGGATGTTCATTGGATTTGTTCCAGTAAGTCCTTGTATTTGACAGTCCAGAACAGGACTCAGTATTCCAGATGTGTCTCACCAGAGTAGAAGGGAAAGATCAGCTCCCTCAACCTCAATCTCCTTCAGAGCTCCTGCTACAGCATCCCAGGGAGCTGCTGGCAATTGCTGGCTTTGGGTCAAATGATTGGACCTGGAACACCAGGACGTCTGTGCAAAGCTACTCTCCTGCTGCACTGTTTTTATGGCATTTCATAACCCTGATACATTACTTCCTCTCTCTTGTGTGAATTCCAAGTACCAGCTGGGCAGAAGACAGGCAGAAGACTACACAGGCAGCGGGTCACAGCCTTCCAACGACTATTGCAAACATCCTCTAGCTTTTGTTTTAATGTATTTTCCTCCTTCCCCACTAGTCACTGAATTTTACAACTCTTTTCTGTATTTAGCGTTTTTGCATCTTACTTTGATCCAGAAAGCAGTAGGTGAATGGGCAATTGCTTAAGATTTGTTTATTTATGAAATAAAGGCTTTTTTCTTGTTCAAAAGAAAGAATTGTCCAGGGAATTATAGCTTGAAGCTCATAACAAAGTTGGATAATTTTGCACACTTTGAGCTTTTCCAGTTTTTTTGCCATCTCATCCATCTTTTAAGTTTGTTCCTGCTTTTTTTCCTCTCTCCCTCCTTTTGGATACATTTATTCTCAGTGTTAAAGGTGTTTTCAGAAATTTGAAAGGCCAGTTTTTAAAAAAATAGCCTGAAAGCAACAGTGACACTGACAAATGGGTCTGTGTGTGTAGCTGGAGATGCAGACTACTGTGTGTACACGGCTTTAATTACATGCTTCTACATTGAAAAATGCAATGAAAAAATGCAATAAAAAATTCATCAGAGGTCTTTCTATAGAACTTGTGCAACATGCTACTATGTGAGTCAGAAATCAGAAAAAATTTTGGCTGAGGCACAAACTTAACACAGCACTTTGCCCACAGACATCGCTTGGGATGGAACATATTGCTAAGTAAACCAGCAGTGAATTTACATCTGGCCAGGACATCCAGAAAAAAAGGATGCTGACAAGGGGAACCCCCTATGCAAAGAGTTTCAGGGAAGTTCTTTGGTGGGAGGATGGGTTAGAAGACAGGTGGATACTTTAAAAACTAATGTGACAAGTTCTAGGGCTGCCCGGGGAGGTGGTAGTGTCTCCTTCTCTGGAGACGTTTAAAACCTGCCTGGATATGTTCCTGTGCGACTAGATCTAGGTGGTCCTGCTGTGGTGGGGGGATTGGACTAGATGATCTTACGAGGTCCCTTCCAATCCCTAAATGGTCTGTGATTCTGTGATTTCAGTGCTAGATTTCTCACAGGATTTGGGAAAAGACTGCCAAGGCTGAATCGTCACCATAATGAGGATTCTCTCTGTGATTGCCTATTTTGACCTGCTGTTAACTTTTGAACTCCAAGCTCTGAAAACAAACATCTCACAAGGTTTTGTAAACATCTTACAAGGTTTTGTAAACATCTCACAGGGTGCCTGGGAATCTTGTTTCTTTCTTGATTTACTGCTTTTTTACCGCTGTCTAAAGTAGAGGGACCTGCTGAACTTTGTGCCTTGTCATCCTTCCCCATCCACTAGGCAGCTCTTTGTTCTGTCACTGATATTGGAAGAATTTACGACATATGTGGAAGGTTGCTTCTCCTATGCACAGTGTAGCAAGCGAGTGTGTAAAAGGAGCTGATGCACTGATGAGGTCTATCCTTTCATAAAATGACAGTGATATGTTAGATTACACAGGACTTACAGCAGAGTGATACCACCCACCTTGTCAATATATGAATTCTCTGTCCTTTGTGAAGACTCTCAGGAACTAGCAGCAGAGACTTTCTTTTAATCAGAAAGTGGTGACAGAGCCCTGATATGAAGAGTAAAGTTATTACATTTTCAAAGTTATACATTGTCGTACGTGTTATAGTCCTGTGAAAGAATGCCTGTCTTGATGCGTGGTACCATTAATACTGTATCAGCAGTACACCAAGTCACACAGGAACATATCCAGGTGGGTTTTAAGTGTCTCCAGAGAAGGAGAGTCCAAAACTTCCCTGGGCAGCCTGTTCCAGTGCTCTGTCACCCTCACTGGGAAGTTCCTTCTCATATTGATGTGGAACCTCCTATGTTCCAGCTTACACCCATTGCCCCTTGTCCTATCACTAGAT
>JAOXOE010000405.1:42802383-42827923 GCA_028565055.1 Phoeniculus purpureus
TGATCCTGCTGTGGCAGGGGGATTGGACTAGATGATCTTTCTAGGTCCCTTCCAATCCCTAATGATTCTATGATTCTGTAAAATTTAAAAAAAACTTCAGCTCAAAAAGATAATTTAAAGATGCCTTTGTCCTCTTGGACAAGCTGGGCAGAGAGTATAATGTACTGTATTCTTTTCCAGCATTGCAGACAAGATACATATGCTTCTGAGTAAAAACAGTCATATTGATTGCATGGAGATACCCAACAGCTACTTTGAATAAAGGCATAAAGATGAAATTTAAGTAATGATCTGTATGCCCACTAGTGGTAGAAACAGATGTCTCACAGTGAGTATGGAATATCTGCTGAAGTGGGAAGAAAATATATTAGTCTTGTAGGAGTAAGAGATGTTTCAGAGCAACAGACAGGAATCACTTGGGTACAGGATGAAAGGAGGTATAGCGTTCTTATGCATAAAAAACACAACAGGATATGCCAGTCTTATTTGGTAGGAGTCGGTTTGCTCCTGTCATTGGTTGCTGTCATAAATAGACACACTTAATCTTTTTCTACTTTAAAACCTGTAAACATAATATTTACGGTATATTGTCATCTTTCAGTATGAGTATCTTTGGTCACAGGCAATGTGAGTTCTTGATAAAAACTACATGTCCTGACATTTTGTTGGTTTAAGAGACATACAGAGAGTCTGTAACCTGATTTATTGGTTTAGTTAAGAGGGAAAAGTTAAATACTAGTTACCTCACTAAGATTAGACCTCAGATGTTTTTTATCAGTATATCTACCTTTGCCTCAAAGTCCACAGAACCAAATCATGACTACCAGAGAATAATCCTGTGTTGCTTGGCTGACTGGTATGGTGTAAACTCTTATGTGTCTATTTGATTCACACACTTTTGACTTTCACATTTAGACTTTCTCTCTAAACTTGGCACCTGACTGTGTCTGTATGAATCAAGAGCAGCCAGAGAAAGCCCAGCTAGCTCCCACACCTGCTGCTTTTCTGTTGTGCTGGAAACTTACAATTACTCTCAACAGGTGAGAAATCTCCAAGATTTCTGATTGAGCTCAGGATATGCTTTGCCCTGTAAGCCAGGTTCCAGCTGGACAGGAGGCTGTGCTTCCTTCCTCATTTAGGCTGTCTAAGATGCTGGTGGTATTGTTTAGGTCCCCATGTGTTATTTTTGCAAGGAGCTGGCCACCTTCCAGCAGGTTATTTAGCACTTGGCACTTCTATGAAAGTCCTGTATTTTGGACCTGGAATCCCTGATATTTGTGCCTAGATGCTATCACTTTTTTTTTTTTCAAAGACCAGACATTAATTCTGGTCTTGTGTCCTGAGTATAACTAATGCAGGCGGCATCATTTCGGCCCAGGTCGTTGTAAACAGCATAATATTTGTTGGCTTTCTGCAAAGGTATTTTGCTAATGAAAACTGTGTGAAGGGCATTTTCTCTCAGGAAAAATCCAGCAAAAATATTTTCATACTGTTTCCATTTGCAATGTCTTTCAAAATACCTTAAGACTAAATCATAAAGGAACAATGAACTGCTCAAGTTAAAGAGAGTAGGGAGAGATTGAATGCAGCTAACAATTTTCTTTTATAGACTTATTGTACTGCTTCTGAACTAAAACTTGGCCATACCTTTTCTCTAGACCTTCTACCCTTGTGCTGGTTTTGGCTGGGGTGGAATTAATTGTTTTCACACTAGCTGCTGTGAGCTGTGCTTAGGATTTGTGCTAGAAATGCAAGGAAGGTTTAGTTATTCCTAAGTGGTGCTCACACAGAGCCAAGGCCATTTCTGCTCCTCAAGCCACCCCACCAGCGAGCAGGCTGGAGGTGCACAAGGAGTTGGAAAGTGACACAGCTGAGAGAGCTGTACCCAAAGTACCAAAGGAATATTCCAGAAGGCATGATGACATGCTCAGCCTATAAGTCTGGGGAGGAGGGAAGGGGGAAAGATGTTTTGAGTGATGACGTTTTTATTTCCAAGCAGCCATTATGTGATGGAACCCATTTTTCCTGAAGATTGGGAGTTGGTGGGTGAATTCCTTTGTTTTGCTTTGTTTGCATGTGCAGCTTGAAACTGTCTTTATCTGAACCCGCAAGTTTTCTCGCTTTTGCTGTTCAAATTCTCTTCCCATGGGGAGTGAGTGGCTGTGGGGGGCTGAGCTGCTGGCTGGGGTTAAACTTGCGCACCCCAATCTCTGCCCTCCCCAACAAATAATAGAATATTTCCCTGTCAGAGTTCCAAGGGCAAAAAGGGATGTGTAACGGTGCTGAAATTGATTGCTTAATTAGCTGATGTAATTTATTGAGTATAGGTAAAACAATATGATGAATAACTGTGAGACTTGCAAGCTACCACTTAACACACAGAATGATAGAAATACTGTGCACTCTTACTGCTTGGTTCCAGGGCAAACAATGAAGAATGGTTTTATGTACATCGACAGCAGAATGAAATAAACGAGTCTTCTGCTCACTTCTTAAAAGGTTTCCCCCCTCATATTCTTTATATCAGTGCTCAGTGTCCACATCTGTTAAATGATATTCAGCCTCTACTGCTGCAAGAGATGTCTCTTCTTCTCTTTTCATTAAACAACTGTTGATTACATTTATTCAGCAGCATGAATCAGGAAACTGTTCTGATAATGATATGACCTTTAGGGCTTGAAATAAAAAAATTAATAGACCGCATCTTGCTTCCAAAGTATTGAGCTCAATCACTTCTCAATTTGTTTTTGTACAAAACAACATTTTAAAAAAACTCCATCAGCAGAGCTCACTGGCACTTCCATGCAAAGTATCCCAAGCACTGAGCATTTCTATGAAGTCTTGCTGTAAGTAACTGACTTTACAATAGTATTGCTCTCTGATTTTACAAATGAGGAGATAGGTACAGAAGGATGAACTCAGGATCACCAGCACTTTAGGCTGAAAAACAAAAAGGAAAAAGAAGAAGCAGGAATCCTCGTAGTCTTTAGTTGCCTACATTTGACAAAAAGCACCAAACTGAAGTAGCAGAAGTAGTGAAAAATTATGTGACCCACCAGTTACCTTAAGTAAATGAGGATGTTCTTGCACAAGTTTCATTAGTGAAACTCACAGAAGCTCTTTGTAAAAATGTCAGTTCATAAGTATCTTCAAAAAAGCTTTTCAAATCTGACCTTTATAGTAGGCAATAGCAGCAGATACAGCCCCATTGCTCATGCCAGTCCACAGGCTGTATATCAAGCAAGCTCTGTGGGGTCCTGAAGTGGTCAGGTTTTGTTTGGACTTGCCTTGGATTTCTTGGAACTTTGTTTACTTTAGTTGTAACAGCAGCTAACAGCCAGATGCCTTTTAGCTAACTTAGTTTTGTTTAGCTTTTGTACTCAATATTAGTATCACATACGGTACCAAACCTCATTTGTAACGTGAGCCTCATGTTCCTCCCACTGAAGATCACAAAATGGTTAACTTTCATCCTCAGCCCAGACTCAAACTGCTGTACCACAGATTTGCTAATAGGACCCTGTCTAAGTTTTAGCTTTGTTCAATTAATTCCATTTTTAAAGAGAATGATTCCACAAAGAAATTGACATGCTTTTGTTTTGGATCCTGCTGATGTTGTATAGCTCTGGTAAGTTAAGTCTCTCTGTATAATTAGTAGATAATCTACAATCCCTAGAATCATCAATACATGGTTTTGATAGTTAGTAGATTAATTAATATACTCATTAGTTATTTACAGTTGCCCTCTTCCGTGAAGTATCAAGATCTAGGGCCTGAACAATCCTCATTAAAATACACTGACAATTATCTATTACTTTCAGTGGAGTCTGGACTGGTACCATTACGTACAGTTAGTATAGGCAGTGATCATATTGTGGTTTGTTTGCAGTGGAATAGCAGATGTTACACAAGAAAGGTGAACAGAAAGAAATATAAGCTGGAAGGCTGGTGCTTTTGTATGTTAGATATAACCCAGTGAGTAGAATATTTCTGGCCATCTTCTGATAGGCACCTCACAAGTATGAATTGATTCCTTTTGTACTTGGTATTTCTTGGGGATAGAGTTAACAGCTCACCCATTTTTATCATCATTATTTTCTCCCCCAAGTTATAAGTGTACAAACACAGAAATCCTATATATATACTTCAGCTTCTGTTTGAACACAATCAAACCTTAGGTAGATAAGGTCTAGACATCTACACCTGAACTACTTATCCTGTGATGCTTTAATAACCAGTGGAGATGAACTGGCCCAGCAAAGCACAATCTATCTGACTTTATTTAGACATCTACTCTAGAGTGAGATGAGTTGTTCCTTATAAGTTTCTGCTTCTGATTACTGCCTATAAAGCGGACTTCAGCAGCTAACTCAGTTGGAAGCAGATGTCACTATACTTTAAAATGGAGGAATGGTTGTGCTGAAACAGGCTAAGACCCTTTCTCACTCTCCAGCAGTGACCCAAACTATATACAATGAAAATTGAATAGGACAAGATTATACAGTCCTTTCTCCTGGTGATCTCAGTGTTCAGTTATTTTATCTTCAGGAGTTTCCTGACCTCAATCTTTCCTCATATTTAAAAAAATATGCAGTCGTGTTACCTTTATTCAGTTTCTTCTGAGCTTATGTCAGTGTGTGACTGTGAGGGCCAATGATTTGTCTGTACCTTTTATTTTTTTAAATGCTTCAAACTAAGCAGATCCCATACATCTAGAAATTAGGTACCTGTTCTATCCTCTTAGCATAGGGCTGATTCAGCATTAGCAGTAGAGAAGCAATTGATGCGATCTGTGTTCTGTCTGTCTTTGGATGTGATGAACCGCCTTGTGGCTAAATGCAGAGATCCATTAGCAGTAAAGGAGGAGGATGTTTTTAGAAGTGGGAATTCACTTCCCAAAATAAAACATGCATTAATGTTTAGGCACAGTTGTCAACGTGTGGAGTAGCCATAGGTGAGAGAGCTATTGCCAAAATAGCCTTTGGAACTTAGGAAGCTCTTCAGCTTCCAGAGAGATACCAACCAGGTATCTCTCCGGGGCTTATTTCAGTTGTCTGAACATAGTTGTCTACTAACATTTGAGACACCTTAGGATATACTAGACAATGACACAAGATGGACAGATGTTGCAAATATTGCAGAAACCTGTGTCCATCTGGCCTGGCAGACAGCTAGATATTTGAAAGATAATCTGATATCTAAATTGCTGGTTTGCTAAAGTTCAGGAAAGAAGAAAGATCCTAGAAAGAGCTTCTGAAAATGAACATCTTGCTTTTCATTTTCATGGCTGAAAGGTTCAAGAAAAAAATACATTGGAAATGAAGTTGGTATGTAGAATATAGTGTGCTGGATGTCAGTGCAGCATTGATGCATTTAGTCCTGTTACGAGACTTAGAATCATCATAGAATCCTTAGGGATTGGAAGGGACCTCGAAAGATCATCTAGTGCAATCCCCCTGCCACAGCAGGATCACCTAGACCAAGTCGCATAGGAAAACATCCAGGCGGGTCTTAAATGCCTTTGCTGAAGAAAATACAAATTTGTACAGAGATTCTTCTGTGTAGCATTGAAATGTAGTTTGAGTAAACATTATTTACTATGATACGTCTCTGTTAATGTTATGTAGGTATTTTATTACATCTGAATTTTTTTAAAAAAGGAAACGTGTGTGATGCTGAACAATCAACAGGCATCAAAAAAATAGCACATTTCCTCTAGAGGGCATTAGAGATCCATTATGTCCTTCCAGTGGCCCACCTTTGCCAACGTGGGGCTCCATCATGGCTGTGTTGGTGATATGTTCCTGTGTGACTTGGTCCAGGTGATCCTGCTGTGGCAGGGGGATTGGACTAGCTGATCTTTCAAGGTCCCTACCAGTCCCTACCCTAATGTTCTGTGATTCTCTGATCGCTTATATGGACTCAATGATTGATAACAGAAGTAGTTGAATGGTTGACTGCTTTTTAGTGAACATTCTTCCCGCATTGCAGAAGGACTTTATTGAATCAATGGAGCTTCTTGACATATAGCCTTGTTTTCATCACGCAGTCACCTAGAAGACTGTGAGTATGTTTGAATTTCTTCCAGTCACATTCAATCTTGTATAATGTTGGTAATTATAATGTTGGCTTTAAAGATCCTCTAAATTGATGCAGAATCATAGATGTCAGATCTTATCAGAGAACAACTAGTCAGTATCCATTCAAAAATGACATCTCTACTTGTCAACATGAGATCCCTCCATCATCAAATGGAAATGTAAACACTGGAACTGATGGTGCTTAAAGAACTTTTTACTTTACTGTAAATTATGCATCTTTTAGTGAATGAATTGTCTTGTTTCTCCATAACAGTGAAAGAAGGGTAAAGACAAGTAAAACCAAAACAGTTTGTAGCAATGATGTGTTGTCTTGAATTATGTACTGCTGGGTTTGCCCCAGATTTATTTAATGGTTTTCTGCTGGAATTTATCTTCGTTGTGTGTCCAGTATGAAAATTCACAGTGACTTTACCTAGAACTTAAGCCCAGTTATTTCATTCTTGTTTGATACTTGTTTCATCATTCCCATCAGCTGTTCTCAGGAGAAAACAAAACATATGATGTCTTTATAATGATGTGCACACTAACCCAGACAGAATATTTACTTTCTCATAATTAGATTTACAGGATAAATTTACAGTAGGTGTTCAATAGGAAAATCCTTCTATTCCCTAGAGAGTGCTAAGGTTTTATGATCTTTGTCCAATCTACTACTGCATCTGTGAGAGCAATGTGTGTAAGTAGAATTATTATGTCTCATTTTGTAGTTTGTCAGAATCATGTTTTACAGTAATATTTTTTCACCCTGATTTCCACTTTATTTGAAAAAAAATCAACCAAAGAACCCAATTTCTGACAGCATTGAAGTTTTTTGATGATGATTTGAACTGTCAGACTTTCCCCAGTCTCCTATCTGTTAGTTCTCGCCTGTTCCCTCCCTACAGGTTTGGAGAGCTTGTTAGAGTGTGAGCAGACACTGAATTCAGATGGCTGCTGAATGTCCTTAACAACCTCCAGCAGTCTTTGAAAGAGAAATGGGATGGAAGAGGAAAGATGAAATGTACATCAAATGTTTTAATGAGATTTTGATCAGGTGTACCCTACTCTGAACTACTAATCAGGTGATAGGTATTTGAGTTGTTAAGGTACATAAAGACACGGTATGCTTGAAATGCAAGGAAGAGAGGGAGGTAGAAGAATTAATATGGATATTTGTATTCTGAAGTCAGGTTGTACTTTTAAATCAGCATTGATTATTGGATTGTTTTTTCCTAAAAAGGAAAACAGGTTTGATGTGCATTTGGAAAAACCAGGCTGCATTATTTGACCTCTTTCCCTATGTTTAGTTGCTCTCTTGCGAGTGCGCTCACTTCAGAACTGATTTTATGTTGTACAATGAGGAAACACTCCTGTGACACATTGGTCTAAGTAGTTCTTTCCTTCAACTAGTCCAGATGACATGAGTAATCAATTTTAGTTCTAAACCTAGTCCTTTATCTCAGATTATGAACTTATGTAACTCTACTTTTTTAAGTCCTTGAAGCACATTTTTGGAAGGCAGTTGTTAGACGTGCAGCTCTATTTTCTAAATATGTGATTGTATTTGTGTCTGTTTTACAGCAATTCAGCGGTAATGTAAACACAATGCATATCCCTAATGTATATACCTAAACTTATCTTGGAATCACCCTGTGATGGCATTAAAATTCTGATCTATAGGGCAAGAGCAACTTACGTAATTTATACTGTCTCACATGTCTCTCTGAATTGCAGAGACATGGATTTAACAGATGAACCACTCAGTGGATAAGGAATTGGTAGATGGTCACACTCAGAAGAGTTGTGGGTAGCAGCTCAATGTCCAAATGGAAACCAATGACAAGTGCTAGGACCAGTTCTTTTTAACATCTTTCTTGGTGACCTGGACAGTGGCATTGTGTGCACCTTCATCAAGTTTGCTGATGACACTGAGATGTATGGTGTGGTCAGCACTCTGGAAGGAAGGGATGGTATCCAGAGGGACCTCGATAAGCTTGAGAGATGAGTGCATGGAAAACTTATGAAGTTAAAAAAGTCGAGTGCAAGATTCTACACTTGTTTTGAGGCAATCTCAAGCACAAATACAGATTGAGCAAAGCATGAATTGAGGACAGCCCTGTGGAGAAGGATTTGTGGACATTGGTGGATTAAAAAAAGAATTTGAGCAAAAAACTGTGCACTTGCATCCCAGGGAATGAATGACATTCTGAGCTGAACCAGAAGAAGTGTGGCCACCAGGCTGAAGGATGTGAATCTCCTCCTTTGCTCTTGTGGGACTTGACCTGGAGTACTGTGTTCATTCAGCTCTAGGGTCTGCAGCATAAGACATGGACCTTACTGATCAGGCTTAGAAGAGAGCCATGCAGATGATTAGATTGTTAGAGCACCTTACCTTTGAAGACAGGCTGAGCGAGTTGGGTTTATTTAGCCAGGAGAAAGACTCTGGGGAGACCTTATTGCAGACTTCAGTACTTAAAAGGAGACCTACAGAAAATGGAAGAGACTTTTTATCAGGGAATACAGTGATAGGATGAGCGGTAATGTTTGCAAACTGAAAGAGTGTAGATCAGATGTTAGGAAGAAATTATTTACTCTAAGGGTTGTGTGGCATTGGGGCAGGTTACCCAGGGAGGTTATGAATGCCTCCTCCCTGGAAGTGCTGAAAGCTAGGAGTTGGATGGGGCTCTGGGAAACCTAGTCTATGGGAAGTTGTCCCTATCGTGAACCTTTACATTTAAATTTTTCTGTGTAATACCTAACTTAATGCGTTAATTTGGGTGTTTGCTTTTTATTGCTTGGTTATTTACTTTTCAAAGAGCAATATTTAGAATTAGCTGCAATATGCAGAAGTAGCTGTCATTACTTTCTTGGCTTATTGTCTCAAAGACACTTCTGCAGTGACCCAATCAACTGATTTTTTGATCAGCCAAAGTTATGGAGTAGTTTATAAATAGATGCTACAGTTTAGTTTTAGTCTTCAAATTTTTCTTTCCATTCACTAGGCTCTCAGTGAAGCGTAACCCCAATAGTCTTTGTACTATTTGTTCTGTGCACATAACAAGGGTAGGAATTATCTAGGATAAGAAATAATAGGCTTAAGTTCATTGCACCAATGAATACTGTAGTTCATAGAGAATTTTTGCTGATGACAAATACTGGTATGGATTGCTTAGAGAGAGTGAGAAAATCCTACTGCTTGAGCTTTACAGAACATATTAAACAAAACATCTGACAAACAGACCATGAGTGTATGCGGTCCTGCTGTGGGTGAAGGAATGACCTTTTCAGCAGCCTGTTTTCTATGTCTGTGAAAAGGGCTTGAAGATATTTGAGGAGTGAGCTTGATGGGAATGGAGCCTACTCAAGAAGATTCCAGCACACCCTGGGATCAGACTCTTCCTTCAAAGAAGTTTTACAGTTAGCTAGCAGATCTCATTAAGATGATATCTGTAGCCTCCTATGCCCTGACATACTTCTCAACCCAGTAGAACAGAGGCAAGCACTGATTTATGATTTCAAGTCAGACTTTTTGGCTAATTGCTCATCAGGGAACATCTGCCTCACAGCTTGAATGTAACTTAATATAACAAAATTTGGATTAAAAATACAATCTTCCTCCCTCCCTTTCAACAAGACAGGAGACACTTGGCTTTTGTGATCGTTTGGCTTCAGCTATTTCCTGGCTTCCTATTGATTAAAAAATGGCAGTAGCTTTTCTTTTTCTTAAAATGAAGAAAAATACAATGGAATCTTCTACAAATTAGTGGAAAGAGCAAGATCTACTGCAAGAGAAATAGAAAATGTGGACTTCTAAGACCAAGGAAACACAATGAGACAGAGCATGTGGAAAAGATCTGATGAACCTGAAAGTTAGGGCTGGATGGAACAAAAACACCAGCTAAGAAAAAGCCTTCATTTTTTTCCAGCCTCTAGCACACAAAAGGTGCAGGAGGTACATTACAACCTGATCCCAGTTTTCAAAGGGGAAATACTGAAAAAAAAAACCCCAACCCAAATCCCAATCATTTTCTTTAGGAACATCATACAATGGCTGGTATCAAAGAATCTCAGGATGCCTATGCAATTCATTAGCAGAGTAAATACTTGAAAAAACCAATGTAAAATACTTTTAAACCCAAAAATATCTGTATTTCACACTTATTTCATAAAAGCAATGTCTTGCACTGCAAGGATAGATGGATTTAAGATATACTGATGTTCTTATATTTCCTCTAACAACCCCAGTTAGGTGTCTGCTGATCCAGACCGAGACTTTTGGTGACAGGAAGACCTCTGGAATCAATCAAGCCACTGTACAAAGCTCCTGTGAAGCTGAAGCCTTGCGTGAACTGTTGGTGTAGGATAACTTTTTGGTCGAACATATTTCCATCAATTGAACAGGATCTTTCCACTACTCAAAGAATACAAAGCACTGGAACGGGCTGCCCAGGAAGGTTGTGGATCCTTGGATCAGACTAGATGATCTTTTGAGGTCCCTTCCAATCCCTAATATTCTGTGATTCTGTGAATACATTCTTAGTCTGCATGAAATCTCTTTATGTTCTGTTACCTGCTCACTTTCTTTTTGGGAGAAATTCATAGCTCAGTAGCGACTCCTCCATTCCAAGCAACCTCAGCTGCTACTTCAGCTGATGTCAAAAGAACCCCTCCACTCTGATCTGATAAACTTCTTTGTTTTATTTTCCACAATTTTCTGCTTTCCTGACTACCCTGTGTTTAAGCTGGACAGTATCACAGCGTGAGCAGCTCCAGTATTTGAGTTAATAATCCATTTAATTCACTCACTACAAGACTTTCTATTGCTCTGAGAAAGTTTATGATCTGATTCAGTCCATTTTTGTGCTTATTGCAGTCACGGTCAGGCTCCTGGTTTAGCATCTTATGTAGCATCACAGGTATTCTTTAGTTCTTTAAGTTATCCATAAGTGTGGTAGTGTTTTTAGTGCTTTTCTCCTCTTCACAAACATCTTATTATTTATGGACCCTTAAGGATTCTAATGTCTGAAGCTGTTTGCTTTGAAATTTCATTGTAACTCTCTAAATTTCTTTTAAGATGTAGTCCCTGTGCAGAATTAACACTGTTTTAAAAATTGCTAATTTTTGGATTTGTTATAGAAAAACCCTACTTTCTTGATTGTTCTCCCTGGTTGATTTTTTTTTTTTATATCTAGCTTAAGTTCCCTGGCTGTCCTATTAGGGTGGAAGTAGTCCAAATTAGAGATGTGTTATCACTGTGATATGATCTCCTAGTTAATTACAGAGACCCTTGGAGACTGCTTGTATTTATGCTCTAATTACTTCTCAGGACAATACTGCTCTCCTTTTCAAGCTATGTATATACTGCCATGTAACAAAGAAGTCTTTTAAAATTGGACATAAACAAAACTTTACTTTCTCAATAATATTGATATAATCTGGAGACAGAGTTAAATTTTCTTTCTCAACCATTTACACTTCATAGAAAAAACTGTTCTTTATCATTAATTCTTCATTCAGTATGAACATATACCAGTTGTAGTTCAATGTTG
This sequence comes from Phoeniculus purpureus, assembly GCA_028565055.1. Classification (NCBI taxonomy): domain Eukaryota; kingdom Metazoa; phylum Chordata; class Aves; order Bucerotiformes; family Phoeniculidae; genus Phoeniculus; species Phoeniculus purpureus. The sequence goes on from JAOXOE010000405.1 coordinate 42,814,013, forward strand.
TGTGACATCTGATTGAAACCCATTAGCACAATTCTTCATGGATTTTCAAATCCCAGGTTCTCCACGTGTGACTTCTGTTAGTGCTTGTCTCTAATAGAGGTTGCTGGATGGTTTACTGACAACATACAGATGTTACATTCTTCAATCATTTGGATGATGACTGTAACCAAAGCACACCATACCTCCCTTTTACTCATGTGTTCTGACTTCCCCTCTCTGCAAATCATGATGTGGGGAGAAGGTCCCTGTTAATTCCCTAGTTTTCATGAGATCAGATTAAGACTGAGGAAGCTCAGAAAAGTCCTCAGTTCCTTTGTAGCTCAAACATAGGTACTTTGCGGCACTTTTACAAGTAATCCTTTAGAGTTCAGGACTTCTGGAAGTGTGCTGCAGCAGCTGGGCTGCATTCCTTAGGACCTGGTCTGCAGATCACTTGGGATTCACATGGATTCTTCTCTGAGGTTAAGTTACATAGCTGGCTTCATTTTATTGGTAGCTGTCAATGTCTGAGGCATTCGCTCTCATTCCCTGTTACAGGCAGTAGTAGTACGTTAGTCTATATAGTTAATGGAAACAGGGACTTAAGTCATTTGAATCAGAAGTGAACATTTAAAATAGGTCAGATACAGCATGCTCTAAAAAATAGGTATTTCTCTCCTTTTAATCATGAGGAAAGGTGGAGGAACTGTCTCAGAAATACCCAATTTAAATTTGATAGAATGAATCATGAGGAGTTGTTGATGGACTTGTAGGTTCTGCTATGCTTGACCTTTCTCCAAAAGATACCCATTTTAAACTGATGCTAAAATTCCCAATATAAAAGGTCTTTGAGTGTCATCATGGGGAGAACATTCAAACTTGGCTTTTAGGTGTGCTTTATCCCATGGGTTACAATTGTATAGCTTGATGGTTTCCCCCAAATCCACTATTAGCTGCATGCTGACAATGATTTGAAGGAACTAAATTTACCAATTGTTGCAAGTAAGTCATGTAAGAAGCTTTCTTAATGACCTCAGACAGCTCTGTATCATTAATACCCTTCCTAGAAACTCTGACCTTCCATACTCAACGTGGCTGTCATTTAATAGTGAGTTTTGCTGCTGGAGTTGGTAAAGATTTTACTTGATTCAAATTGGAGGTTGTCGGTATTGTACAGAGTTTGGGGCTTTGAAAGCAACGGCTCTTCTGATTCCGCTTGTCTGCCAGCTGATGAAGGATGCTTTCCCTTGGGAAATGACAGTCACAAAAGCCTAAATTATTTTGAGTGTACTGATTTTTGCGAAAACTGGGTTGAAACAATCCTTCAGTGTAAACTAGGATGAAAGTCAAAATGAAAGCTAAAAGAGAGACCTGTGTAAAAAATAAATCAACAATCAAAAAATTTTCTTGAATTTGGGGGACATAGGTTCTTGAATATGGGGATGTAGGTTCAAATCCTGGGGTGTCTTGAGAACAGATGATTTTTGTGAACTTCCTTTCACACTGTTTACAGCTTAAGTGTGTATCTACTTCATCCAACTATCATGTGTTCGCCACGTGGAAAATCATTGGGGTTTGATCTCTGTTTCCCCCCTCATATTTACAGTAGCTGGTATGAGCTATCCTTTGGATGTATGCAGAAACTGTTGGTAACACAGATAAGTTTTCATTGTTGCTGAATGGTGCTCACATAGAGCCAAGGATTTTTCTGCTCCTCACACCACTCCAACAGCGAGCAGGTGGGTGTGCACAGAAGTTGGGAAGGGACACAGCTGTCCTCAGTGTACCACAGGGATATTCCAGTTGATATATCATAATGCTCAGCATATAAAGCTGGAGAAAGAAGAAAGAAAGGAGAGAGACATTTGGAGTGATAGTCCTTGTATTTCCAAGCTGCCAGTATATGTGATGCAGCCTAGCTTTTTTGGACTTTTTTGGAAATGGCTGGTGTTCTGGATGGGGAGTGACGAATTCTGACCTGTTTTGCTTTGCTATGTGCACAGCTTTTACTGTACCTGTTGAACTGTCTTCATCTTAACCCATGGGTGTTTTCACTTATGCTCTTCTGATTCTCTCCCATCCCACTAGGAGGGGAGTAAGCAAGTGGCTGTGTGGGGCTGAGTTGCTGGCTGGTGTTGAACATCCCCTTACTGGTGCTACAGGCAATGGCATTCTGTATTACAAGCTGGCTGATATGGTGTCCTGAACCTTACTGGTATAAAATTATGTATCAAAAAGAAAAAGCTGCTTTATTAGTCTTTCAAATGTCATTTAAGAAAGAAAAGATCTTTAAAACAATCAAAGTACAGAAAGTTGACAGAGCTTAGGGAGCACTGAGAAGAGCGACAAATAATTTACTAGACTCAACTCATAACAAATGGGGAATACTTGTTCAGTTTGACCAAACTGTAGCTTTGATATAAGTGGTTGTGGCATCTTAGTTCCTTATGAGAAACATTACACAGCTTCAGGTTTTATTTGACTCAAGCAAATGCTCTGTGCTATATAGAGCTCCAATCCTCATTTACTCGGCTCCTGTCTCATTTCAGCTGTTTTCAGTAATAATGAGAAGCAATTCCCAAATAAAACAGAAAAAATGAAAGGAAGCCCAAAGTATCTAGACATTGACTTACGGAAACCTTTTTGACCTCTAATGTAATGTGAATAGAACAGCATCAGTAGAAGGTTGCACAGTAAGAAACAAACACTACAATTCTGTAAAGCTGGGGACCAAAAAGTGAAGTATTCCATAACAAACTTCCATTTGAATCAGTATCCATAAGCCATAACTACCATGAGAGGAGGCATACACGGATCTCCAGGACAAGAGAACAGAGGTGAGAAGTCACTAAGACTGGAACTGACAGCAAGCACTGCAAAACGTGCCTTTCAGAAGGAAAGTTCTACAGTGCAGGCTGCAGATGGACACCCAGCAAGTGCTTAGGGCTGAATGGAAAAAAGAGTAAGCAGTAACCTTACTGCTGTAGGGTATATGAAAAAAAAAAGCACAGCTATATGAAAGCTGATGTTTCATGTACCTGTTCAAATGTGCAAAGCGTTTATTTTTTCTTGAGGGACCTCTTTATAGGGGTTTCCTTGCAAATTTTCTCCCTGTGATGGTATTTCCCAAATAGCATTAGCTCACACCATCTTGAAAACAACCCCCCCCCGCCTAAACCAATAACAATTAAAAAGAGCAACTGCTTAAAATAATTTTGAGATTTTTCAGAAATTTCCTTTGCCACTATTATCTAGCACACTTATTGGTTCTCTTTTTATCTAAATGGAGAGGATTTGGAATTTCCAACTGCTAACCTTGCCAGACGTAGCAAACTTAGCTATATGGCCTGTTGGAGAGCAGTGTAAGAGGAAGAGACCGGGGGTCCTGGTGGACAGCAGGATGACCATGAGCCAGCAATGTGCTCTTGTGGCCAAGAGAGTCAAAAACATCCTAGGGTGGATCAGAAGTGGGGTGCTTAGCAGATCGAAAGAGGTTCTTGTCCCCCTCTACTCTGCACTAGTGAGACCACATCTGTGTCCAGTTCTGGGCTCCTCAGTTCAAGAAGGACACAGAGCTGCTGGAGGGAGTCCAGCGTGGAGCAACGAGGATGATGAAGGAAGTGGAGCAACTCCCTTATGAGGAAAGGCTGAGGGAGCTGGGTCTCTTTAGCTTGGAGGAGACTGAGGGGTGACCTCATTAATGTCTATAAATATGTGAAGGATAGGTGTCAGGAGGATGGATCCAGGCTCTTATCAATGTCATCTGGTAATAGGACAAGTGGCAATGGGTGTAAGCTGGAACATAGGAGGTTCCATATAAATATCAGAAGGAAATTCTTCACAGTGAGGGTAATGGAGCATTGGAACAGGCTGCCCAGGGGTGTTGGGGAGTCTCCTCCTCTGGAGACATTTAAAGCCTGTGTGGCCATGTTCCTGTATGACTTGATCTCGGTGACCCTGCTGTGGCAGGAGGATTGGACTAGATGATCTTTTGAGGTCACTTCCAATCCCTAATGATTCTATGATTCTATAGAATTTTTCTTCCAGAAGACTTGCAGCTGTATTTACTGCAGCTGTCTGTGCTTAGGCTGCAGGTAGGAAAGTGCTAACATATTTAGAAATTTTCTGTGCAAGTTCTTGTCAAGGAGCACTTGGCAAGTAAATAATTAGACTAGGCTGTCAAACAGACACTATATTCTACATCTAGTGATTGTTAACGTGTTAATATTTTTATCACTGTAAGAAAAAAAAAAGCCTGGTTTTCCTAACAAAAAAATTGCACCCAGTTTGGCTGCTTTGAAGTCATGCATGTGTATGGTAGTGGCTTGGCTTAAGTAATCACTCTTGTTCTGCAAACATATTGAATGACCTTTGGTTTTTTCCGAAGAATTGCTGCACGTGCAAAAAGCATTCCAGCTGGAGATTGCCCTTTAAATCGTGGATTACTTTCTTAAATTCCAGACGCAGCTGCTTCTTTTAATGTGGAAATAATAGAACTATATATGAAAACACTAGTAGTATTTAGAAAAAAATACTTTAATGTGTTTTTGCCATGAGGATACATACATAACCCTTTAAAAGAGTTATAAACAACTTATTGACAATTTATTTTTAGAAATAATTTTCAACTAACTTGTTTCAGTATCTTCCTTGTGTTCCACTTTGATTGCAGCAAATAGTCAGAGTACTTTGCATTAGAAAATGAGAAAATAGTCCTTTTTTATGACTTCTATTCTATAATGATACTGAAACATCAGACTTCATAGTGAAGTTCTCTCAGTTTCTGCTTGCTGTTCATATAAATACACCACCACTTCCCTGTACTTTCCATTTACATACAACACTAAATTTTTCCTTGTAACTTTCATCCTGTGACTAGTTTGCCCCTACTGGTTTTCCATCCCATCTTATACTAATTCCTAACTGTGTTTTTTAGAGCTTGATGCTTCTGTGGACATTTCTGCATGTAATGAAGGAACTGGACTTGGTAGAATCCAAGTGCTTAGTTTCATGTTTTTCAACATCTTAATTAAAATACTGGAGAAATTGGATTTTGTAACTTCACCCAGAAACCATGGAAAGACGTTTCCAACGTAAAAGATACAAAATAACCAACAAAAATTTAAAAAGAGGGACTCTGCTTGTCTGGCACAGAACATTAGGGATTGAAAGGGACCTTGAAAGTTCATCTAGTCCAATCCTCCTACCAGAACAGGTTCACCTAGATCAAGTCTTTGCAAGAAAAATACGATCACAGGAGGTTTTTTATTTTGTATTTCTATAAAACATGTTTACACACATTAGTATATCTGTCCTCAAAGAATATGCTTGTCTTTGATGTATTCAGAAATTGGTAAACTCTAACCAGAGTTCTATTCATGAGTAAATTGACCTCTTATCTTTCTGACAACATAGCTGAATGGAGGAAGTCCAGCTGCTAAACGCTGCTATTTAATAGTTTCTTGCCAATATTCTTCACAACTTACATCTATGAAAAATTCCATGATCTGGATGACAAATCCAAAGGCTTCTTCATTTTATATGCAGGAAAACACTGTACACCTTCACTGCCTGGATTTGATAATTTAGGAGAAACAGTTTGAACTACGTATTTTTTTAGACAGTGTGACAGAGAATATGCGCCATTTAAAGAAAAATTAGGCATTTAAAGAAAAATTGGGGTTTTTTTCACCTATGTGACTTGGAAATGAGTATTGATGCATTTAGACTGCAGTCCAGAGACTCATCTCTGTTAAGCTTAACTACAAGTAATATTGTTAGAAATATAAGGATTTTAAGTAAACCAAATTGATCTGTCGTGTCAAGATTCCTAGCAGGAAAAAGAAAGAAAAAAGAGAAACTAAGTCAATATATATTTTGTTTTTCCAGATGGAAGACTGCAGTCCTCCAAGCCTCATACCTGAAGGTTTTGCTTAAAAAAAGAAGAATAGTTTGAAAATGGGGAAAAAAAAGGTGAATGATATAACCCATGGGAAAATAGCTCTTGTCAGCAGTAGTAAGAAGAGAAAGAACTACTACCATTGAAGATTCCTGCTTGTTGAATGAAGTAAGGATCAGAGCTGCTGCAAGTGGGGGTAATTGCTGCCATACTGTTTCAGTTTGCTTGTGTGCTGTGTCAGTTCTCCATCTACCACTTTCAGGTTTTGTCCCATGTTCCCCTAGATGGTCCCTAGAATCCAGCCAGCCTAATCCATATGGACAAGAGTTGTATTTCTATAAAGCAACTCCACAAGAGAAGCAATTGAAGAGCTGCCATGTAGAAGGCCTTCCCTTCCCAGCCACTCAGTTAAGCCCAGGTTAAATTTTTGGATAGACAAAGCAAAAGAAGTGTGAATAGGGCTGATGTAAAGTCTTTTAAAGATGTAAGTGCTTTTTTAATGGGATCCATCCTGGCTGAATTCCAGCTGAATCTACAGAAGAAGATAGTTTGTAGAAAATTGTTGTGCAGTCAAGCAAAAAATTACAGTTGGAGAGAATTGTTTTCCTATAGTTATTTTAGTCCAACTTCTCTTAAAATATTTAAGTTCCTTATTTCTAAACAATTGCGGAATCCAATTGATTTTATTATCACACATGAAGGTTTCTCATCTGGCACCACTAGCAGAGGCAAGCAAACAGAATTAATATTTCTCACGTGGAACGCCACACAGATGATTGTATTCCAAACTAGGCGATTATGATAATGATTCACCTGCAATATTTGCATGAAGTGACAGTAATGGAAGAAACAGCTAAAACTCTGAGCTATCAGCTATCCATAAGCATTTAGAAATCAGAGTTTATTTTCTTTTCTGTCTCTGCAATTGCTTTTTCCTAAAATACTACCCTGAGGGTGCCTACTCCAGTACTTGTGCTCTGTTGATTGAAATTTCTTTCTTTTCATCCAAGCTTTGAGCCAGCAAGAGGCACCCTAGCTCATATTGACTTTCTACATTTAGTTTATCATATAATACTTTTGTTTTCAAAGAGATGTTTAAGATTAAGTCCAATTGTTAGCCCAGCATTACCAGTTCACCACTAAAGCACAACCCTCAGCACCACATTTCTATGTTCCTCCGGGCATGGTAACTCCATAGCTGCCCTGTCAGCCTGTTCCAGTGCTTGACAACCATTCTGATGAAGAATTTTCCCCTAATAGTCAACTTTCTCTTGCATATTTGTTTCTTGGGAGAAAGGTCTGACCCTCACCTTACTGCAACCTCCTTTCAGGTAGGTTTAGGGAGTGATAAGGTTTCTCTCAAACCTCCTTTTCTCTAGCCTCAACAATGCCAGTTCCCCTTTGCTACTTCTCATATGACTTGTGTTATACATCCTTCATTGGTTTCTTTGTGGCTTCATCACCTCATGTGACTTCATCAGTGCTGAGTACAGAGGTACATACTTGAAATCATTTGCTAGCTATGTATTCTGTCTTTAAAAACTTGTTTATGTCTCCTGGACAAACATATTCTGTAGGTGGTTTGGTCTACTTCAGGTTGCTGAAACTGCTGCCGGTACCTCCTGCATTCCTTGCTGCTGCAACCCCCTCCCCCTGCCAGGTGAGAAGAAAGTTTTCTGTGGTCAGTTCAGTTAAAAGAGAAATTTATGAGAAAATAAGAACATAAACATAAGAACATTTGTTGGTGAGCTAGCAGACTTTAACTTTCTCTTTTTTATTTCTCTATTCACTCAAGCATCAGCTCAAAATACTAAGTTCCAGATGTGTATGTGAGGAACACCCCTCCAGTTGTTTACTGTACCATCTTTCTCTTATCCATGAAGTCTCTGATTTGAGATGGCTGATGCTCAAAATGCAGCATTTCTGTCCACTCCTAGCAGGCAACTTTGCCACAGATCTCTCACATGCAACTGCACTGCATCTTGTGGTCAAATATGAATTATGTCTTAATGTCTCCTATGAAATTATGTCTTTTCTGTTCAAGCTTTGACATGATGATACTCAAGTGAGAAATGCTGGGACAAGAGCTCAGTCAAAAATTACTACCACTGAATAGTTACAGTTAGAATTTCCCTTCAGCGCCCTTTGGATCTTGGCAAACAAGCAACTGCTTGGAGAGAGAGGCTTTACCAATGCCCGTATTTGTGTTGAGAGGGAACTGGCCTGTGAGGCAAAACCTGCTGTCCTGTCTTGAAAAACTTAAGTTGACTCAAGTAGCTTTTCATATATAGTCCAAGACATAGAATGAATTTAATACAGGTCTTCAGAAGATAAAGAAAAAAAAAAGGATTGTGGAGTGCTTAAGAATATGATTGTGTTCTATGAAAGCTGTGTGCAGCTGACCATATAGAATCTGTCAGTCAGGAGCTTTTTCAGTTAAGTTTTTCTGTTATCTTCAGCACTGAGAAAAGAAATATTTTTGGTGAAAGTGCTACTTTTTGCTATCAAAGAGGCAGCCATTTATTTTCCCACCAAAATCCAATTTAAAAAATGGTGTCAGAGGATAAAGTCCAAAGGAAGCTCAAGTCAAATCTCAGGATGAGAGCCTCTAACGTATGAGAGGATGAGGATGTGCAAATAAAAGACCAGCTAACAGCACTAAAAAGGATCTAATCCCTATTGATGTCCAGGACTAGAGATTAACATTCCTGCCATGGTATCTCCAAGGAACTCAGCTGTCACTGAAAAACTTTCTCAAGCTCCTTAAGATCTAGTCCTGGGTATTGTCACACCAGTGTGCAAGGTTTAGCATTGCTGTGTCTAGACTCACACATGGATTTAGCACCTAGGCTTCTTATTCCCGATCTGCTTAGTGATCCTTGCTTATTTCTGCCCATCCAGTTTTGCCTTCATTCAACACTGCAATGTTAAATTTCTGAAGCTTAATTTGTGTTTGCCCAGAATATAGAACAGCAGAGCCCTGATCTAATCTTGTGCTAGTAGTTTTTTTCATTACTTGCATTGCAGAAGAAGAAATTGAACTATAAAGAGTAAAAAAAAAAAAAAAAACAACCCACAACCTCTTTTCAGTACTTAAAGTGGAAGTGTTTCTATTTCCTCTATTATTTTACAAAACATTACTCAGAACTGGTTTGAAAATGAGACTGTAACAGGATATTTGCTTTGGACAGTTGTAGCTTCTACTGTTAGTGTCTTTACAGACAGAATAATAATTTAAGTGAGACTTACGTGTTTGGTTTTGTTCTTTTGTTTTCTTTTGCATCCAGAGTTTTGCTTCTATTCTTGCAGATGATGAATTATATGATAGCTAACACAGGATGTGTATACTTTTTGACAGCAGTTGAGTAGACTTTGTCTCATTTTAATGAGAAAACAGCAATCTGGATAGTCATAGAATCATTAGGGATTGGAAGGCACCTTGAAAGATCATACAGTCCAATCCCCCTGCCACAGCAGGATCACCTAGAATAAGTCATACAGGAACGTATCTGGATGGGTTTTAAACATCTCCAGAGAAGAAGACTCCACAACCCCCCTGGGCAGCCTGTTCCAATGCTCCATCACCCTCAGTGGGTAGAAGTTCCTTCTGATATTTATATGGAACCTCCTATGTTCCAGCTTACACCATTGCCCCTTGTCCTATCACTACATGACATTGAGAAGAGCCTGGCTCCATCCTCCTGACACCCACCCTTCACATATTTATCGACATTAAAGAGGTGATCCTCTTCTTCAAGAAGAGGCCTCCTCTTCTCCAAGCTCAAGAGACCCAACTGTCCTGGCAGTCTAAAAAACCCCACCATTGCAGCACACACGAAGAGGTATTTTGGTCAGGAACATCTGGTCTATTTTTTCCTGTTTTTCTGTATATTAAAGTTTATCCCCACTTACATGTAACTTAGTCCCAGTGGAAAAGCGATTGCAACTGGTATGTAGTAGTTACAAGGACTTGGAACATAAGGAATACTTTAAGAGCACGTGAGCAGCTAGATGAGCTCAGAGAAACACAGACCATGCATCTAGGTGCCTAAGCATGAACAAGCTGAACCACCGTTCAGACACAACTACTGACCACCTCACATACTAAGCTGAACATCACTCTCCACACACGCTTCTTAGGTGCCAGAGATTAGACTGCAGCTCAAAAGCTGGCTCTCTGCTGTACGTGAACTGAGCCCTAATGCACTAATCCCCACCTTGCTCCATTGCACTTCGATCCCAAGCATTAAAGAATCTGTAGTCTGGAGCATCTTCAGCTCTGTCTTGGCTACAGAACGGATGGTGCTGGAGAAGTGGATTTTTGAGGGACACACAGATTGAATCTGCATGACTTGGAACAGATGGAGGATAAGAACATCCTGCTGTGCATGCAACATTGCCTTACCTAACTGTATGTGGCAACAGGCCAAATGTGTGGGTGACCTGGCCCTCAGATACGCAAGGAGAATGAAGTTACCTTCAGAGACACAATGCCTTGCTGTACTTTCATGCAATGAAAGCATTTAACTTCCTTCCTTTTTAGAGGCTGGGGCCTGGAAATACACCCCAGAGCTCATGTGCCATGGTACACGGCAGGAGCACGGCTGCACAAAGTACATCTTCTTTTAGGATGCAGAAGTACCTCTGGCTGGATATTTGCTTGTAAACTGTTTAGTTACCAAGTGGACATATGTGAAAGCATGCAAAAGCATGAAGGAGGGTTTGCACAGATTTCCTTCTGTGCTAAAAAAAATATTTAGAGAGAGATTTCCTGCAACAAGCATGAGCAATGCATAAATAAAATAGTGAAGGAAAACAGTAAAACTCTGCAGTCAGATCCACAGCACCAAACTAGGCAACAGGCAGTGCTTCTTGTCATCCCATGCTGTAGGCAAACATCTGCTAATGGCTCTTTTTTCCAGTTTTGGAGAATCCACACCTTCCTGTTGAGATCTGGCTTGGGTTAGCTCTGTAAGCCCTTCGTAGTTTCTGTTCCCTGAACCCCTTGGTTTGGTGTTGCTCCTCTGCTTTGTGAGGGCAAAGAGGGCCACGTCCGTGTTCTCTATCTCATTTTCAGCCTTCACATCCAGGAGTTTGCTCCAAAGAGCCTTGATGACCAAACTCAGGATACTGTTCCCTTAGATAGGAAAGTTTTTGGGTTCTTGCTGTTCCGTGGCTGATCTCAATACAGAGTCATAATTGTCTGTGTCAGCAGATGTGACCACGGCAGTGCTGTTATTTTCTTGGGATAATGTAACTTGCTTTGGTGCCTTAAATGTGGATTGAGATACGTCCACAGCTTTTCACAGCCACTCTTTGCCATTCACCTATGAGCTCCTCAGGGACAGAGCTCCTGGGCTTCAGATTAACACCACCAGACAAGCAAAAAAGGGAAAGTCCTCAACAGAGGTTGGAAGTCTTGGCAGTATTAACTGAGAAGAGGACAATGAAATAACACACACTGTACTACAGCAGTGTCTAAAGCTCAGAGACAGCTTCAAGACCCATGAATACAATGACAGAGGTGTTATTGGGCTGCTCAGATGCGGGGTCAGACTTACACAGCAAAGGAGTGAACCTGAGAGCAAAATGCTTGTGAGCAGCGAGACCTTTTCTGTTTCAAAGGGAAATCCCACGCCTTCCCTTCTGGTTGACCTGCCCTAGCAGATGTGCCTTTGGAGTACAGCATGCAGAGTGCATAAGGATCACAGCAACTAGTGTCGTTCATGGTTGGTTTCCAAGTCAGCAGTACTTAAATATAGGAAGTGCAAATTTGGCTCTCTCTTCGGTCCTGGGTTTTGTTGGTGGTGGTTTGGTGGTTGTTGCTCTGAAGCAGCAGTCACTCACTTTCAAAAAGACTTGTCTAATTTTATCTCTGTGGATGCATTTCTCCTTTATCAATCAAAGTCTCTTCCTTTTCTCCTGATGTCAGTGGTAAACAGTTGGCAGTTCCCTGTAAAGAAGCAGCAGTGTACCTGACTGTGTGAGTCAGCACCTCACCTGAGGGTACTAAATGTGATGTCAGACCACCCCTGAAGCACCTCCAGAAGCAATACCTCAAATACTACAACTCTTCTGCCCAGGGCTCTGTGTGAAGCTAGAAAATGTACCTGATCTGAGTGACCAGCAAGGGTCAGCCTGAGAACTTCAGGTTCATTAGAAACAAACATCTCACCTCATTAACAAATGATCTACTGTAATAGACTGTCTGTTTCCAAAACCTCACTAGTGGACCTCACTGCAGGTAAAAGACTGGCTCTAGGTGTTGTTGGTGTTATTGTCATTACAGTATCTACACGTGCTGGTGGCAGAATGAGACACTGGAGATGGCTAGCAATGAAAACCTTCAGTGTGAATGCAGAGCAGAGCTCTTCAGAGCCAAGCAGGTCAGTACGCCCTTGGAAATGGATAATGTGAATAATGGGAGAATGTTCAAGAGCAGATTCGTCAGAGCAGCTGTGCAAGCGTGAGAAATTCCTCGCAAGAGAGCTGTGGCAAGAAGAAAACCCAGCGACAGGATGACAGCGGAGAGTAAAGCTCAAGGAAGGGGCAGTTTTGAGTTCAAAAGTAGCTTCTCTCTGCAGCTGTAGTCTCCTGTGCCAACACAGAGAACATGGCTGCAATTAAGGTAGGTTGTACATAACCAAACAACCAGGGTAGATCAAGGCTTTTAAACCTTTATGCCTAGGTGCAATTAGAAATATTTTGAGAACATTAGATTTCGCTCCATTGAGCACAACTCTCTGGGCTTGGCCGTGCAGCAGGTTTTCACCCAGCCGAGACTCCACCTGTCTCTAGGAGAAGGCTGTGGGAGACTGTGTCAAAGGCTTTGCTGCAGTCCAGGTGAACAACATCCACAGCCCTCTCCTCATCCACCAGGTGGGTCACCTGGTCAGTGAAGGAGATCAGGCTGATCAAGACCCCTTCAGAACCGAGAGCTCAGGATGAACCACTTCAGAATCTTCCCTTGTTCCAAGGACAAGCTGACAGGCCTGGAGTTGCCCAGATCATCCTTCCTCCCCTTACTGCAGATGGGTATCATATTGGCAACCTCCAGCCACCTGAGACCATCCCACTTAGCCAGGAGTGTTGATAAATGATGCAGTGGCTTGGCAAGCTTCTCCACCAGCTCCCTCAGCACTCTCGAATGGATCCCAGCTGGCCCCATAAACCTGTGAAGGTGCAGTTGGTGCAGCAGGTCAGTAACTGCTTCCTCTTGGACTGGGGGAAGTGCCTCCTGCTGTCCACCCCTCTCCTCCAGCCCAGAAGCCTGAATACCCTGAGGATAACTGAGCTGGTCGTTAAAGGCTGAGGCAAAGAAGGCGTTGAGTATCTTAGCCTTGTCCTCATCCTTGGTGATGTCTCCTTCATATCCACTAAGGGCTGGAGACTCTTCCTGACTCTCTTATTGCTGTTGATGTGTTTGTAGAGACATGTCTTGTCCTTCACTACAGTGGCCAGGTTGAGTTTTAACTGGGTCTTTCTGATTTCCTCTCTGCATGCCCTAGTTAGCTCCCTGTGCTCTTCTTGAGTTGCCTGCCCTTTCTTCCACAGATGATAAACGTTCCCTTTGTTCCTGAGGCCGAGCAGGAGCTCCCTATTCAGTCAGTCTGGTCTTCTTCCTCATCAGTTCATCCTGTGGCACACAGGGACAGCCTGTCCTTGTGCCATTAAGAGTAGTTTATTCAAGAATGCCTAGCCTTAGTTCTCAGAAAGAAGTATAGGAGACTGGAAACAGGTATAAGAACCCCAATGTACCAGAGGAAAACTAACTTCATGAGCACATCAGAAACATACAGTCTCCTGTTAGCAACAAAGACAGAATGTCCCCAGCCTCAGTTATTCCTTCAGACCTGGAGTACTGCGTCCAGTTCTGGAGCCTTTCTTACAAGAGGGATGTGACATGCTGGACCGTGTCCAGAGGAGAGCCACGAGGATGATCAGGGGGCTGGAGCGCCTCTCCTATGAGGACAGACTGAGGGAGTTGGGGCTGTTCAGTCTGGAGAAGAGGAGGCTCTGAGGTGACCTTCTTG